>JAJJMA010322445.1:0-24660 GCA_023529015.1 Papaver nudicaule
CCAAATCGATGCTACCGGAGAGGAAACCCCCTCCATACAACCTGATATGCGTTATAGAAGGTAATTTCAGCAACCCCTATTGAATTATTTGAGTTTCATACATTGAATCGATGAATTTATCTTGAATTTATGTTGAATTTTTCGAACCCAGAGAGAATTTCGGCCTAGACAGAATTTTAGATCTTAAGCCGAAACAATTTCGGCTTGGAGAAATTCAAATTTGTCTAGGCCAAAATTTGAACCCATAGATAATTTCGGCCCAGACAAAATTTTAGATCTGAAGCCGAAACCATTTCGGCTTGGAGAAATTCAAATTTGTTTAGGCCGAAATTGATGATTAGCTGGTAGCGGGCACTTTGTTTTTCGGCCCAGGCGATAGAATATCTCTCTAGGCCGAAAAAAGCAACATATCTACCATTTTCAAATAGTATTTTCGGCCCAGAGAAACATATTATCATGTGCCGAAAATGCTTCTGTGTAGCATGTTTAGATGTTTTTTATCCAAATTACATTGTGTTTTATCGATGAATGTTTCGATGATGAATGTTTTTATGATACCACAGGGGAAGGGAAGTTACTCCCCTTGTAAATGCACCACCAATAGACCCCCGATTCGGCGAGAAAAGAATAACAGCTTCGGCAAGGAATAAGAGTACACCCCCCCCCCCCCGGTGGTGGATGGGGACGGAGATTTGTTGCGGTCATTTCTTCCCAGAGGGGGGCCTGTCATCAAAGAACCAGGAGACATGCCAAGAAGAGTTGCTAGAGAGGAGGAAAGCGAAGATGAACATGTTTACGAAGATGTTAACGCTAAGAGAACAGGAAAGAAATCGGTTCGCGTGAAACAAAAGGCAAACAGAAAGAAAAATACTTCTACTTCTGTAGAAGAAGAAGGAGAAGGTGATGGAGAAGGCAAAAAAGAAAGATTGCGAGGCACACATGTTCCTTCGCCCGATAAGTTTCTTGTTCAAGATGACGAATCCGACATCGGTCTTCCTCGAGATGGAGGACAAGTGCTCATTGGCTATCAGCAGTCGTGGGCGTCTGTGATCTACCGCATAAAGGTGTTTGCCTAAACCTTGGTTGTTGTTTTTATTTTGTCTTTTTCTCGATAATTAAGCCTTTTTGGATTACTTAAAACGATGATTTTTGTAGGATCACAAAGATGCGGTTCGGCTTTTAAGAAACCAAAGCGCGACTGTTTGGGATATCAATGAGGAATTACAACCCATCCAAGATTTGGTTAGACAATCAGGACTATACCCAGCGGTCATCCACAGACAGAGCGAGTATGACATGGTGACATGCTCCGCTATGGTTGAAAGGTTTCATCCAGAGGTGCTTACCTTTCAGTTTCCGAAATATGAGGTGGGATTCACTTTAGATGATCCTGAGAAGATTCTTGGTCTTGCGGTTGATGGGGTCAACCCGTGTGCGGAGTATGCGTCGAAGAATTGGGACCAACTAAATGATTTGGCCAAGGAGGTTTGTACGAGTAGAAAATCTGCATAGGTATTAGTGATACCATATCCATCAGATCTACTCATACAGTTACTTAGGTTGAGATTCAATGGTACGAGGATCACAAGAACATTACCGAAGGTAATCTGAACAGTAATCAAAGACTAAATATATATAACAGCAAAGGCTAATATGTAAAAAGATTTGTATGTATTTCAGTGTTACATGAATATAACCCTAAGGAACCAGAGGAGATACAGACCTAATCTCACTCTTGCTGCTTAGGTTTAACCCAAAAAGAATCCAACCCCTACAAAGTTTTCCCAGCTCGCCTTATATAGGCCGAGCTTGGGTGGTTTACAGCTAAGAGGACAAGAGACTCAATCGTGGTGGCGTCAGTCCTTGTCGAGTAAGGCGGTGACGCTCCGAAGTTGATTCTTGGTCTTCGGCCCCTCGTCGTGGTCCGAATCCTTTCCCTCCGAGTCTTTATTTTGCTAATGTACGACCTCCTTCTTCTTTGGTCTGGTCCGAGATCTCGCTGCTGATCTTCTCGGAGTGGTTTGGCTTCTTGGATGTGAGACACGTGTTCCGAGGGGTTTTACCCCCTACAAGGTTCTTGGTTGGGATTCAACGAAGACCACTTTCAAGTTTGAAGCGTCCGTGGCCGAGAATCAATCTGGTACGACAGTTAAGAAGTGCGCCAAGATCAAGTTGGCTCATTTGAAGACCGAGTTCGGGGGAACCAAGGCAAGAGTACTAAAAAGAGAAGAAGACATAAGGAAGGGAGTAGAGAATCCCACGCCCGCCGTGAACCCTGATCACCATAAATACTATGCAGGTGCGTATTTGTTGTACACTCTTGGAACTGTTTTATTTCCTGACAACACGGGAAACAAGGTGAGCGCGCATTTTCTCCAATGGTTGAGTCCGTTGGAGGATACAAGGAAGTACGCTTGGGGTACGACTACTCTTGCTTACCTTCTTGATGGCCTCTCAGTTGCCTCTAGGCGCAGTCCGGTTAATCTAAGAGGGAACTTCAGCTTGCTACAGGTAATCGTCGACAAACATTACCCCTTAAATTCTATTTCATGCAGACAAGGGGCAGTTTCGGCTTAGGATTCACCTTACACTTATGAGCCGAAATAGTTTCGGCTTAAATAACTTTGCAACTATCAAAGCCGAAATATTTTCGGCTCTTAGTGTTGTTTATTATACTGGGCCGAAATATTTTCGGCTGTGAGTATTGCGAACTCTCTAGGCCGAAACTGACTCTGTTACTACCTAGTTGGATGTTGGCTTAAACCCTAACATGTTGAGGTTTAATTTTATCGTGTTTTGTGTGTAGGCTTTTACTTATGATCATTTTAAAAGCTTGGTTCCAAAGTTGGATGACCCTACGGAGATGTCAATAAATCCAGAATGGGCGGAAGGTATGCCTACCGGAGGAAAGTGGGTTTTCACGAAACCAAGGGAAAAGGGTAAGGTTGAGAAATTGATAGAAGTTAGGAAGAAGATGGACAATTTCAACTTTGAAGATGTTAACTTCAACCCGTACAATATTTTCCAAGAGGAAGGAACGGAGGGAGTGCCATCAACCTCACTCGCAACCTACTACGGACCAATTTGGTACCCAGGAGGGAAGCTTATATACGACCCAAGACGGATTCTTCGACAAATGTGAATTATACAAAATGCTCCGAGAGATATTGAGAATAAGTACAAGTTGTCACCGATAGGTCGTTCGAATGCAACACAAAGCACTTTCGGAAACTGGGTCCCCATATATCACCCGACACCGAGCTATACAACGTGGACTAATCGTTATGACAACCTACTTCCTGCAACGGTTAACTCGTTGGACCCCGCTTTATTTGATGAGGGCAGTTACTTGAAATTTTCAGTCAACGATGAGGAGCAAGCGGGGGAATATGCAGACTGGTATGCCCAACAATCTCATCCTTTAGTCATTAACCGGGCTCAACAAGACATTGCGGATGCCGAATAAGCTGAGAGGATTGCGGATGAAGCTGAGAGGCATGCTCAGAGGCTGGATGCTCTAGGTAACATCAAGGTTCCCTCGACTGCGGGAGAATGGAAGAAGATGTGTATGACCATGGTAAGTGTTTTCAATTGATTTTGTAAGTGTTTTTTCTTTTTTAATGTTAAGAAATACCTAACTAATATTGTTATTTGCATGGCAATAGGTCAAGCAAGGAACCGCTCTTTTGAAAAAAGTGGGTGAAAAAATCAGGTGCAAAAAGGGAGGACTATCGGTGCAAGAGCAAGAAAAGTGCGTCGCGGATTTGACCAAAATCTTTGAAAAAGGTGAAGCTTCTCTTCGGGAGAAGGAGGCCCCAAAGAAGACCAAGAGGAGCCGCCAAGAAGACAAAGATACGAGTGGAGGCAATGGACAAGATGGTCGTGGTCGAGGACAAAACAAGAGAGGTCGTTAATTAGTATTTCAAAACAATGATAGCTTATGGTTTTATTTTTAAGTACATTTAAATCGGTTATGTTTCACTCTTTAAGTACATTTGAATCGTTATGTTAAGTACAATGGCGTGTTTAATATACATGTCTATGTATGGTGTGTTTTGCATATAAGCTCTCTTGCGAGTGAAAACAGGTTGTTCATCATTTGGCAATGACAGAGACAGTTTTGGCTCTAAAGGCATATTAATACCCTGGGCCGAAAAGGTTTCAGCCCATGCACTTGTTTCCATCACTTACCCGAAACTGTTTCGGCAGACGATAGTTGGATTGTCGAATGAGCCGAAACTGATTCAAGGCTTACTTTATAGTCTCTTTTTATATTAGAAATCAGATTTTGTTTTCACTCTCTCTCCTTATCTACTCTTCTACTACTCCCTTACAACTAAAGAAACCTAAAGAAACAAAAACCCCCCAAAAAAAATCATAAACCCTCGGTCAAAATATAACGACTAGTAACAATCACTAAATCAGAACATTGGCATGGAAAGTGTGATTAGCAAACCCCATTTTGAAGTTGAAAACCTTGGAGCTCAACCGGAAGAATCAATCCCCCCAAATGAAGATCAATCGGAGCAAGAACAACTTGGGATGCGTCAAGGAAGGTATTATACAGATACCCATCAACTTATTTGTGTGTTTGATTGATATACTAGTTTAAAGACAAGATTTTTATGCGTTATTTACGTGCCCAGAAAACTTTTCGGCCCATAAATGTAATCAAAACACCCAGCCGAAACTAAGGCACTTTATGGTACCACTGTATGGAGTAGTTTCGGCCCACACATTCAAGGAAAGTGTGAGCCGAAATTTGTTCTTATTTGTACGTACTTCCACGTGTATGATTTAGTTTCGGCTCAAGTAGGTATTGATAACCGTAAGCCGAAAATAATTCTGCCTTACTTGTATTGATATTTGAACAGCGAATCCCTTGCAATTGTTGTTTATCAACCTCCCCCACCACCAATTCGTGAGGATGATCCACACGTGATTGAAACACGACGTCAAAGGGATGAACACATTGATCCTCCTCTTCCACGACCATAACATTTGCATGGGGAATATGCTCCTGGCCTGCGTAGGGATTATCGTGATTTTCTTCCTCCCCAAGTCGAAAGATTTGTCGATCATGATGAATGGCAAGCAAATGTACCTCGTAATCTTAAACGAAAGAGGGTTTGTGAGGGTGTGGATGAATATCCTTGTGGTTGTACACTTTGTGCTGAAGTTGCACGTCTCCGTCCACTTGTTGAGGCCAATGGCGGACCGAGCTGGGAACGAATCCGCAACATAACAAGGTTTGGAACTGGTTTCACGGGTTGAGTGTTATTATGTGTGTGGGTATTGTTCTTCAAGTATGTTATGGATATACTTAAAACATCCTATGATGGTGAACGAATTCTATCGTTGAATTGTTATTTTGTTAGTTAAACGTGTTTCTTGAATACTATCATTTGGATGTGTACTGTTTGGATGCTTAAACCTAAAGTTGTGGATGTTTGATCCTTAATATTTCCTAAAGTATTTGTAGAATGTATTTGTGTGTGTAAAATGTATTGATATTTGGCTAAACAGTATTTCATCTCACGCGATTCCATATCCTCTGAGCCGATACTATTTCGGCTTATGATGTTGTAATGTTTCATGAGCCGAAACTTTGTCGGCTTGTGAAGACTGAATTTGTGATGAGCCGAAACTTGTTCTGTAAAGTTCTAACGGTAGTATTTTCGAAAAAATAGCCGTTGGGGCTTGTTGTCTATATAATTCAAACCCATCCCAAACTCACTTGCAACCAAATTTTTATTCTAAAATCATCTCTACTCCACAAAATGTCTCAACCTCCTTCATCTTCTTCTTCTCCTCCAAAAAAACGGAACATAACAAAGGAGATAATTGATAACTACTACTACTACAAAAAACCTTCATCTACATCTCCTCCTCTATTCACTCCTCCTCCATTTAAGAGATGGTATCCTACTCCTCCTAGACACTATGGAAGCCCAATTGTCAAGCGATGCAAAACTTCATCCGCATCCAAATCTTCTACCGATTCTTCTTCTTCCTCATCTAAGATTCATAAACAACACAAGAATTCTCTAGACTCACTACCCGATGCGCCTAAACCTCGCCCTAAATTTACGTGGGGTGAAGATAATTGTCTTTGTAGATATCTTATGTTGTTGTATCCAACTCCGAACGAAATTAAACGCCTTCGTTATGGAGTGAATTGGTCAAGTTTGTGGTTTTATGTCCAACGAGACTTCAACGAATAAACTCCCCAAAAAGTGGTGCGAGATGTGAATGCGTTGTCAGCGCGATGGAGCAAAATACACAAAAAGGTTCAAGAATTCATGCACTTGGGGAGACTAGTCCGAGCTCAAATTCAAGATGAGAACGCGGAAGAAAATGTTGCTACGACTTGAAGGAATGGCATCAATGGAAAGGGAAACACTTCAAATACGAACAACACTACCATCTCATCAACGATTTTCTCGTATCAAGATATGTGGATTGAGTTAGTTACCTCTTGATTATGTAATATGGGGTTATCATTAATGTAATGCTTTGATTTTATGATTGATGAATTTGGTAATTTTAGAAAAAATTGTGAAAGGCAGGGTAATAGATAGATTTTGGCATAATAATTAATATTTAAAACTAGTTCGTCTTACAACACATATAACTGAGCCAAGCCGAAACACAGAAGAAGTTTCGGCTTGTAACCACAAAACCAACATTCCGCCGAAAAAGTTTCGGCTCACCCAGAAAATATCACTGAGACGAAAATGACATTATGGCTTTCATGGCAGAAATCATAGTGTTTCGGCTCAAACAGAATAAGAGATTACTGAGCCGAAATTGTCACTGTCCATCTCGACGACACCATTGAGAGCCTACATTCATTTCTTCAAGTCCTACGTTCAAGTCCGGCATCTCATCTTTGTCTTCTTCAATTGCTACGTTCAAATCCGGCACTTCTTAAATTATTTGAACCTCGTCATCCATTATTTGAAGGCCTTCTTGCATGTCTTGCATATCCTCAAAATCTTCATAGTCACTCAAATTAAGGTGGCCTTCACGTGCAACTTTAACGGTTTGCGCCTTCCACATCCCCATTTCCATGGAGTAATCTTCACACCAATCACCCGAGTAGTTGGGGTCGTAGCCTGGCCAATACGCACTATACGACAATGTAGGTATTGGGCAACCCCACTTGAGCTTGAGACCGATGAAATGATTCTTTTCAACAAAGGCAATAAAAAGCCTTCTACCCCTCAAAACTTCATCACGAGGAACTCTCGGAGGTGCATAAGTTTCACTAAACCCAACGGAGAAATTGTGGACGACGCAATTAAATGTCTCCGCGATGAGGAAACCACAAATGGGAAACTTCATCCAATAATCCCTTGTAAGCACATCACTACCTAGTAGACGCTTTCTCATATTCTCATACTCCTCCTCTACTCCTTCGTCGCCTTTATCCCCACCTCTCAACATTGTGTAGTAAAAAGAACGGTTGCGTTCCAAAGTTTCGCACATCTTCTCGCGAATATACATGCACACGTCCCCCCTTGTACCTATCCTCCAAATCAAAAGGTCCCAATTGCTTCGCCACAACGTGAAAACCACAATTTCCATCTTTTGGAACATCTTCTATGCTCTCAATATGGTTGTGGATGATAGGTGGAAGCCAATCCAAATATTCATCTTCCTTTTTCTTTTTAAAATAAGAAGGACTCCATCCCCATGTTTCTATTTTAGACTTTGGCAAAGACTCGTCTTCCTTGATGTCTATCTTCACCAAAATGCCTTTCCCTTTCAAAGCTAAAGTACTTTGTTGTTGTAGAAGTGTTGAAGGGCCACTTAAGCGACTTCTCTTGCTTGGATTACTACCACTTACCTTCATCCCCGCGGCCTTCGATAAAATGCCTTTCCCTTTCTTTGCTAAAGTACTTTGTTGTTGAGGAAGTGTTGAAGGACCACTCGATGAAGCTCCATCCCTAGTTGAACGACTTCTCTTGCTTGGATTACTATCACTTACCTTTATCCATGCCTTCTCCAATGCTTTTCTTTCCTTGTCATACTTTGCTTGGACGAGTTCAACTCCGGATAGATCTCTACCCGTCCCCAACATAAAGGAGTTAAGCTTCCGTTGCTTCTTTTTCGTAACCTTGGTACTTTGCCTACCCTTTTCGTCTCCTTCAATCGGTTCCAAAACATCTACAATGGTATATTGTTCCAAAAGTGGCTTCAAACCATCCATTATCCTTTGCATTTCGATACCATTCATGTAATCAAACTTCTCCATTAGAGTTCTTCCAAATGGTGTGGCCGCAAACCCTTCCGCTACGCGATCGGTAGGACGAGGATGGAAACTCAATTGCTTCCAATGAGGATCTATAGCATCCAAAGGTATCACTTTATCCTTATACCCGGCACACATATGTGGACATGGAAGTCTCATTGTTGTCTTTATCGGACAAGTACAATTTGCTCTTGGCCTATACTTATGCTTCACCGCCAATTCCACTTGCTCCATCACCAACTTAATACACAAATGAGAGACATTCAAACTTAAATGCCTTATCCATGTACAATCATTCCCATTGAGAAGACGTTTTTCGAACTTGCACACGTTGAGAAGACTTTTTTCGAACTTCGTATGGATGTTTATAATATCACTTCTATGATACTCACGTATAGCATCAAACACGGTGACAAATGTGTCACGACATCCAAAAAGATTTACCTTCAACCGGTAGTGAGCCGACTCACACATACTTGTTGCTTGGTTGTCGAAGTGTTTAATCTTGTTCGTAAACATATGCACGAACTTTTTCCGGTGCTTCAATACTTTATCTAAGTAGGGCATGATTTCCGGGTACTTGGTAACTCCCCAATGATCAACCAAACGTTGGTAATTCCGGTTGTAAATCGCCTCGGTTTCGGAAAAACCCAATGCTTCCCAATGGGTCGTGAATAATGCGTACTTCTCTTGCTTGTCGGCATAATCCTCAAGGAACTCTTCTTTCTTGGCTTCTCGCACTTCCACCGGTAACTTTGAAATCTTCTCTAGTTCACTTATCTTCTTGAAAGGTTGAATAATCAGATGACATTTCTTATCCACATTCTTAAATATGTGAAACGTACAAAAAAAGTTAACGGCGCCGGGAAATACCTTTGTTATAGCCCACATCAATGCACTCTCATTGTCGGTTACTATCACCCTTGGAAGCTCTTCCTCGTATAGAGATTTAACTCTCTCTAACGCCCATTTATAACTTGCCTTCTTCTCGTCTCTCATGAAGACGAAAGCCACGGTGAAGGGTGACTTCGTCGAGGTATGGCCAACAACGTTCAACAATGGCATCTTGTACTTATTAGTCTAATAAGTACAATCCATAATAAGAACTTGTGGAAAGCATAGAGCCAATTTGAGACAATCCGGATCGGCAATTAATAGGTGAGTGACTTGTCTAAACTCATCCAATTTAACATCCGTGGTGTAACCATTCGCCCTTGCCACTTGAAACAATTGTTGCATCACAGTCCTTCCTTGTGTATCTCTAATTTTTATTTGCATCCTTGCGTTGTAGATGGTTTGCCGTGTTGACTTGTTGCTTGGATCGTCCAACTTCAACTTGGTAAGAATGTGACGTACTCCAATTCTTTCTTTAGACATCCGTTCAACTTGGAACTTTTCATGGGGTTTAAGCCTTCCGATCTTGGGGTGTCCGTGAAAATCAAATCGCCGTCGATGGTTATGACGACAATCCATGGTAGCGTTCATGACCCAATGTTTTTCGTATCTCAAAAAGTTGAAAACTAGCTTGAAAAGACATCCTATCTTCTTTGTTTTAGTCTTATAACGGATCCGGGATGAGGTCTTCACATACACATGACCCTTCTTGTATTTATTTATATCTTTTCCGCTTGTCTCACAAACCATCACCAAACGGTTTGGTTTTGTTTCTCTACCGATTAAAACTGCGCACATTAGTTCTCTTGCATGTTTCTCAACCCATGCTATGACTTCTTCCCTTGAATACCATGTCTACATTTGTAAGAAAATAAAGTATTAGTTAGAGATTATTCTTAAGGAAATAGGCTAAGAAAATAAAACTATTAGTTACCTACCAATCCAATCCCTTTCAAATAATGCTCTCTACAATCTTCGTGAATGGGCCGAGAGAAGACCTCTTGATTTACATGGTTTGCGAGTGCGACCTATAAAAAAGAGTGAAAGTTAGAATCAATTTCGGCTCACTCGATAAACTACTATTCTAAGCCGAAACTGTTTCGGCTTTCAGGCTACCCACGTATCTTTGAGCCGAAAAAGTCTCTGTGGTTTCCATATATTTTCAAAATATTTACCTTGTTTCGGCTCAGACATTGAAATTAATGTATGGGCCGAAAATACAGATTTCTCAGAAATATACAGGTGGTTTCGGCGCAGTAAAGATATGAAAAATCCCAGCCGAAACTGTTTCGGCTTGATCATTCTTCAAAGTTTACAAGCCGAAAATCTTTCTGGGCACGCAAAATACTCAAAAAATTCTCATCTTTTCATGGATTCGAGTTATAAAAACGAGTATAAACATGATTTATAAGAATACCTGTGTATGAGAAGGATTGGGTTCATCATAAATCAGCTCATCAACCGGATTTGGCTCATAAAATCCATCTTCATCTTCTAAATGAGGTCCTCCAAGAGATGAAGAATCAACCATTAAACGATTGTTGTTGTTGTTGTTGTTGCTAGGAAGTAATATGAAAGGATTATCCATCTCCGAATCTCTTGATTCACTCATGTTGAACACAAAAATCACAAATCTCACCAAAAAAACCTAGGTTTTTTTCCCCTTCTCCTCCCTCCAAAACCCAACAAATATCTCTCTCCAAAACCCAAAATGAGATTTTAGTTTTATGTTTAATTTAACTAAAATCATTAGTACTAATCATTATCATTAGTGTTAATCATAAAAATTAGTGTTAATCGGTCCAAGGGTAGATTAACATTTTTTAAAAAATAATTACCATTTTGTCCCCGTTTTGTCCTCTACCGGGAGGCCGGTTAATTTTCCGGGAGGCCGGAAAACACGGTTCTAAGCCCAGGCCCACCTGTCCGGTATCGGAGAAAAAAAAAACATAATTTGTGACACTGTAGTACAGTGGTAAAGTCGCTAGGTGGTGATCTGGGTTCAAAAACTCGTCTGGGGTGGGGGGATTTTTCTTTATTTCTTTGCCTAGCTATCTGGGTTTGTAGGTAGTAGGCTTCGGTCCAACCTTTAATATAACCTTTACAATTTAAAAAAAAAAATACCCTTTTTTTTGATATTTTCGGTAGAATTGTTACTTGATCTAGACTATCTAAATCTAACTAGATAATTAAATCCTAAAATTTTCAAATCAAATCATTGAATTTTCTTTGGAGATCTCCCACAAAGGGTGCAGAATTAGTGCTCCCATAATGGATACTACATGACAATCTAAATGGGCCTGGTAGGGTTGAAATATCACCATGAAAAAAAATTATTTTTATACATTGTCATTTTCATTGGCCATTTTTTTAAGCAAATTTCATTACATTATTTTTATACATTGTCATTTTCATTGGCCATTTTTTTTAAGCAAATTTCATTACATGTGTGAAATTACACATTTACAGTCTGACGTATGGAAGTATGGTCCGCACACAACGATGGCAATAGCCAAATTGGTGGTGAAGACCATGCCATAGTCGACTGGTTTGTTTTTGCCCATTGGGCTACATCATGGGCAACCCCATTTGAGGTGCGTTTAACAAAACTAAACATTATCTTCTCAAAATTAGGGATTAGGTTTTCAATATCACTTAGGAACGGCTGAGTTCTATGGTTTCCAAAAAAATCTCTCTGGTTAATCTTCTTGATTATTCCTTCAGCATCACTCTCTATCACCACTAGTTTTTCCTTTCTATCCCAAGCTCTTTTCATTGCCTCTTTTATTGAACAGATTTATGCTTCTTCTGCCGAGTAACAAGATATATATATTGCCTCTCCAAGTAAGAATTGATGGCTAGAATTTCTGAAGATAAACCCCACCCCTCCTTTCACAGATATAAGATTCCAAGCCCCATCACAATTGATTTTTATGCAATTTTGCAAAGGAGAAATCCAGGTAGAGATATGCGTGTCGGTGTAATATTTGCAATCTTCAATAGGTGTGGTTGATTGGTTTTTATCGGTAGCATCGCTTTGCTCTTGCCAAAATTGAGGATGGTTCTTCAATTATTCCGGTATGAACAATTGAGTTTCTACTTGTCCAAATTGACCAAATCAAAGAAGTGACCATTGGGAATAAATCAATTCTTGAAGAATTATCGTTGTATGGGTTCAATTGCAGCCAGTATCTCATCCACTCGTCAAAGGTAAAATTTTGAAACTGGTAATTAGGAATATTTATTTGAGACCAAACTTTTTGAAGTAGTGAGCATGAAACTAGAGCATGCATGACTGTTTCTTCTTTTCTTTTGCATCTAGGACAAATGGGGTCAGAGATATGTATTCTTTGATGGAGGATTAGTTTCACGGGCAAATCTCCTTTCAACGCCTTCCATGCAAACAGTTGAATTCTTGCAGGTAATTTCTGAGCCCATAATTTTAGCCACAAGTCTGTGTTCATAGTATCACCTCCTAATGAGAGGCAGTGATATGCTATTTTGGTAGAAAATCTACCATCCCTAGCATATTCCCATATCCTTCTATCTCTAGTAGGAATAAGGCTTAATGGGATATCTTCAATCTTCTCTACAGAAGGTTGATCAAATACATCACGCAATTTTGCTGAGTTCCAGGTTCTAGCTTGTTTATCAATGAGATCAGCCACTTTAAGGTTAGGATCCGGGATAGTATTATGTTTTGGTGTTGCCACCCCTTTATTTGGAATCCAGTTGTCACACCATGGATCAATGAATTCTCCTTCTCCTACAACCCATGATATGAAAGGTTTAATCTGCTCCATGGTTTTGTGCAAACATTTCCATGACCAGGAGGCTTTATCTGGACATTTAGCATTTAGAATATCTGTGTTAGCAAAATACTTAGCTTTTAGAGCCCTTGCCCATAGAGAATCAGGATTCTCCACCAACCACCAGACACTTCTAGCCATCATTGCAATGTTGTTTATTTCGCTGTTTCGAAAGCCTAATCCGCCCTCTTTCTTTGTTTTGCAGATGTTCTCCCAAGCCAAGAGGTGTATCTTTCTCTTCTTTGTATGTGGGTCTTTTCCCCACCAATAATCATTGAGGTGAGTGTCGATTTTATGTCAGAGACCCTTAGGGATTAGAAAAGTAGCTATTTGATATAACGACATGGCTTGTCCAACATGTTTAACTAAGGTTGTTCTTCCAGTTTGAGCAAGGAATTGTGTAAGCCAACTATTTACCCTTTTCTCAATAGCAGTTAGGAGGAATAGATGTGTTTGAGTTTTTGATTTAAGAATATTGATTGGGGAACCAAGGTATTTTTCACCAAGATGTAGATTAGATATACCTAGAATTTTTGCCAGAAGGTTTTTGTGTCTTTGGTGCACATTCTTGCTGAATAACAATCCAAATTTGTGAAAGTTAATCTCTTGTCCACTTGCCTCGCAGTACTTGTGAAGATAATCCTTCGTTGCATGGAACTCTGAAATGGTAGCTCTAGTGAACAAGAGCCAGTCATCGGCGAACAAAAGATGGCTGATTGGTGGTGTTGTCCTTGCAATCTTAACTCCATGGATAAGGTTAGTTCTCTCACACTTAGAAATGTATGCCGATAAAGCTTCAGTACAGATAATATAAAGGTAAGGGGAAATTGGGTCCCCTTTCCTTAGCCCCCTTTCTGGTTTAAGTTACCCATTGGACTTCCATTTTGAAGGACAGAGTAGGAAACAGTGTTAAGACAATTCATAATGAGACTCACCCACTTTTGATTAAACCCAAGTTTATACATAGCCTTAGCTAAGAACGACCATTCGATCTTGTCGTATGCTTTAGACATGTCCAATTTAATAGCTGCCAGACCCTTTTTTATCTTTTTCTTCTTTTCTTTAATAGCATGAATTACCTCATGGGCCATTAGGACATTATCAGCAATTTGCCTCTTAGGGACAAAAGCGTTCTGATGTGGAGAGATAATTTTATCCATCAGTGGCTTCATCCTGTTAGCCATAGTTTTGGAAACTACTTTGTATGCAAAATTGCAGAGTTCTATATTGGACATTGTGTTGAAGTGATGATAGTTGAGATTATTGTTAGTTTAATTCCAAATGCTGCAAAATTTAAGTATTTTGTGATGCTACCATAAATTTAAGACGTATGCATAAAAAAGTATGACTTGTCGTGGCTTTGAGCCCAATTATAAACAATTTGAGGGTCTGCATCACAAGATTGCTAATGGGGGGACGGGATTTGTCCCCCCTTCACTATTCAAGGTAAAATGTTGTTTGTCTTATATGGGAATAGTGAGGGAGGGGACAAATCCCGTCCCCCCATTAGCAGTCTTGCTGCATCAGTCGCCTCTAACAAAGATTGTGATGCTAATTGGCCTGAACGTTTTCATCCCACCAACATCTTTGAAACAGAAATTCACCGCTGCCTAGGGGTGAGCAACGGATGCACGGATGCGGATTAGGGGTCATCCGCAACCAATCCGTCAAATGGTGCGGATTAGGAAATGCATCCGCGTCCGCACCCAAAATCCGCGGATTTTTGATCCGCGGATTGCGGATGTTGCGGATTGGACGCGGATTATCCGCGGTTTTCTGAGAAAAAAAAAACAGATTACATCAAAGACAAAATATCCTTATGGGGCATTACATCAAACACTTTCTTTACACTCCCCAAATAAACTCCAAACTTTCTTTCAGAAATTTTCTCAAACACTTTGTCTGCATTCCCAGAACTAACAAAATCTTGGTGGAATTTACAATACATATTCATAAGAGCATTACCAGTATACAAATCAACATCAACACCGAGTCTAACAATACACCCATGAACAGACTCACCAAGTTTGAAATCCATTAGAGAAGTACTAGACCTAATAATGTCAACCCATAAACTTGGTCTTAAATAAAAATTTAGATTCATCAGCTGAAATCAAATGTCAACCCATAAACTGAACCCAACAATGTATAGAAAAACAAAAAATTACACCTTTATTGCAAAGGAAAACAACATAATAACACCTAATAATGGCAGTTTTTTCATAAATCAAAATTACTCGACCGATGAATGGAAAAATCTGATCTTTGAAATTTAAGAATCACCTACAGAAATATCATTTAGTATCTGAATCATATCAAAACAAAGATGAAAATCGCAATCTAATGGTAGAGACAATTCCATTGAGATAAATCAGATTCAAAATAGAAAATAACCAGATCTTACACAGTGATAGGTGAACCTGGAATTGACCTCTCACAAGACCTCAGTACCAGATCCAATTATCAGATCCAATTATCAGATCCATTTATCGGCAACCTAAACAGCAGTCAAAATCGAACGTAATCCTTCCTCAAATCTACCATCAACAACAACAATAACTTGCATAAAACCCATGTAATAATAATTTCAAAAATGATGGTTTGGTGATTATTCAGAGAGAGTTGTTAGTGGTTTTGACGAAGTGAGAGGAAGAGAAAGAGGCAGCAGAGGAGAAGAAATGGCGAAGAACTCGAATCTGTTTTCTGATTTTTCATTATATATGGGTAGTTTCCCTAAATATCCCTAGGTTATTCAGATAACTACGAAAATACCTGCGGATTAGCGGATAATCCGCGGATCAAAAATTACACCCGCGTCCGGTCCGCCAAAAGCTGCGGATTGGAAATTCAATCCGCGTCCGGCCCATTGCTTTAGCGGATTGGGTTTAATCCGCATTTTTTTGTGCGGGTGCGGGTAAAATCCGCGGGTGCGGATTATTTGCTCACCCCCACCGCTGCCCCCGATGACTTGGCTATACCCTTACAAGTCATGTGTGTCAGCTACCCAAGCCCACTGACATCCAAATTTAGCCCATCAAGTGTAGATATTTTTTTTCCCTCTCTCCTTTGGCTTTTTGAGACGCAGAAGTGGCCTTCACCCCTTAGACCAGCCCCACTGCCAATTCAACCCGTCGTTCCATCAATAGGATCCTTTTTTTTTTGATAAAAGGAAATTTCTATTAATTACGTAACAAGTTCACAACAGAGAAGTTCAAGACCGGTCCTCTATCGGCCATAACAAAAAAGGAGTATTTCTCCGGAATCGAAAGGGATTCAGTAGAGAAACATCTAAGATTTGCTGATCTAGCAGACTTAGCTAATCTGTCAACAAGGGGTTTGTTTTTAAAATCTAAGCAAGCATGCATTTTGATAAAACATAAAAGCATCGACACACTTCTGGATATTTGTTGATAAGTTCCACGGCAGAGTAGATGATTTGTCAGACCTTCCTTTAAGCGTCTCTACTAGGTTCTTGACGTCACTGACAATTCTGAAGGAATTGATCTTTCAGTCTCTGATCCATCTATCCGTCTCCAAAAAAGCTTTGGCTTCTGCATCTAATGGGCTTGCCGCCCATCCTGCACCACATCTGCAATCTCTTCTAATACCTCTATTATCATATAAGACAATGGCAAATCCCATCGTAAAATCCGCCACTTCAAAAGCAGCATCAAAAGTAAGAGTCCAGTCCTTATTTCGACTTTCTTCATTATCAATCCGAGTGGAAGAAACCTGTTGTATATCAGTATCGAGTTTAACCTTTGGCAGTTCCCTAAATTCAAGTTTGATTTTTCTAATCAGTTCTCTAGGGTGAGGCTTGGCACTTCTATAGATAACTGCGTTTCTGGTATTCCAGATTTCCCACAATATATATGCAATCAAACTGTGATTGTTAGATAATGACCTATCTTTTAACTAAGAGTAAAACCAATCTTTAATATTTTCATCCCCATTAGAAATTAGAAGGTTATTAAATGAGAAAGCAAACTAAATTGCTTTAGCAAAAGGACAGTGAACAAACAAGTGCATTTCATCTTCTAAACAGTCATTTCTGCAAAGTCTACATGAAGGCATAAAATCCTTATTAAATGCATACATTCTTTTCCCTAAAGATAACACTCTGGATAACAGTTTCCACCAGAAATGCTTAATTCTAGGTATACCATCAATCTTCCACATTCTTTTCCACAAATCAGAGTTACAACTTTGATTTTCGTATTTAGTAAGGAACTTGTATACTGACTTAGTAGTACAGTCTCCCGAAGGTGTAGATTTCCATCTAATTTGATCTTTTTTAGATATATTAGGAGTTATTGATCTTATTCTATTATGCCCAACAAGGTCAATGTACTTCTGAATAATGTTGAAATCCCATTCACCATTATTATAAAGAGGTGTTTTGTCATCAACCAACATAGGGGAGATGTGATCAGTTTGGCTAGGTAACCAAAAATCACTCCAAATGTTAATATCAGCACCATTGTTAACCTGCCAAATATGGTTAGATTTAATAATATTGAGACCTTTTTTTTATGCTGTTCCAAATCCAAGAATTATTATTCTTCCTAGACTTTTTTATCGGGTTTGAATTAGGAAAGTACTTATGCTTAAGGATCTTCACCGACAGCTGATCAGGGTTGTTTATCATTCTCCAAGCCAGTCTAGTCAAAAGAGAAAGATTATGTTTTTTCGGATTTCTAATTTCTAGTCCACCATTATCCTTACTTTTACAAATGGAATTCCAGGATTTAGTATAGACGTAATGATCCTTATCCTTTTAATTCCACCAAAAGTCTCTCTGAATGTCATTCATTCTTTTCAGAGTGTCTTAGTTTGTTCTTCCATCCTTGTAATGAAACATAATATTTATCAAGAAGAGGGACAAAATTATTTTGTTTGTTTTTATCAAAAAATAGTGGTGTTCCTAAGTATCTATCATTTTTAGAAATTTTTTTAACCTTCAATATCCTCGATATAATTTTACAATGCTTGTTATGTATTTTTGGCGAAAAATAGACTCCAGATTTCTGCAAGTTTATAACTTGACCAGTTAACTCCCCAAACGTATTAAGAATGCCCAACAGATTTTTTTCTTCCTTAATGTTGTATTTCATAAACAGAAAGCAGTCATCTGCGAAAAATAAGTGGGAAATAGTTGGCGCATTCCTAGCCGCCTTAATCCCGGGAATTTTCTTGTCGAATTCAGCTTTATAAAGCATCCTAGATAATATTTCCATGGTTATAATAAATAAATAGGGAGACAGAGGATCTCCTTGACGAAGACCTCTCTCTACCCTAAATGTGTCACTAGGCGAGCCATTTAGCAGAACAGAAAAAGACGTTGTAGAAACACATTTCATGATATATAAGTTGACACCAATAGTTACTAAACCCAAATTTGAGAAGCATTTTTTCAATGAAATCCCATTCGACTCTGTCGAATGCTATAGAAAGTTCTATCTTCAAAGCTAAATTTTCTTTTTTACTTTTAGATGTTTTCATTGTGTGAAGCAGTTCATGGGAAATAATTATATTGTCCGTGATTTGCCGACCAGAAATAAAAGATGATTGATTGTTAGAGATTATCTTATCTAATAAAGGATTAAGTCTATTTGCCATAATTTTGGATATGATTTTATAAATAGAGTTACTAAGACTAATAGGGCGAAAATCTGATGGGATAGAAGGGTTTTGGACTTTAGGAATTAGAGTAATATAAGTATAGTTAAGAGCTTTAAGGATGAAACCAGACTTAAAGAAGTCTTGAACTAACACAGTTATATCACTTCCTACAATGTCCCAATTGTTTTTAAAGAAGCCTGGAGGATACCCATCAGGGCCTGGCGACCCCCATTGATTCATTTTAAAAAGAGTTTTCTTAATTTCAAGTTCATCTGGAATCTTAACTAAGATATTATTCTCTTCAGCAGTTATACATGGTTTGATTATTTCATCAAGAACATTCAAGTTACTTATGCCACTAGATTTTCCTATATCTTAAAAATGCTTTATAAGCAAATTCTTATTTTGATCTGGTTCCTCAATCCATAATCCAGTCTCATCTCTGAGAGTATGAATATGATTAACCCTTCTTCTATTGGAAGCGCATTGATGAAAATAAGCAGTATTTCGATCATATTCCTTAAGGAATTTGTCTTTCGACAAGTGCTTCCAGTAATCTCTCTCTCTATTATACCAGACATCTAACTGGTATTGATTATGTTTTATCTCTCTAATAGGTAAAGGATTTAAAGTTATGAAAACTTTCTATTTTCTGATTTGGTTCTTCTATATTTGTAAAAATGTTTCCAAAAACATTTTTATTCCAGTTTTTGAGCACATGGGCTAAGCTTTTAAGCATTTTTGTAACAATAAAAGCCTTAGACCCAGATTCAGAACTCACCCAATTATTTTTAAGGATTTCTCTGAAATTTTCATGCTCAAGCCAAGACCTAATAATTATAAAAGTTTTGTTATTGTTTTTAATGACAGGTTTGGCTACAAGTAATATAGGAGTATGGTCAGATCCTACTCTCACTAAGTGTTTTACTATAGTATTATGGAAAAGCTCATACCAATCTGTGGAATCCAGAACTCTATCAATTATTTCTTTAATATTTTCATTTCCTTCCCTATTATTAGACCAAGTAAAAGGGATTCCTTGGTATCTTAAGTCAATTAATCCTAAATTTTGAATTGCATCATGAATATGCAGAATGAAAATTAAATCACCAATAATAATCCAAGGTTTATTATTATTGGCACTAAAGGTATTTAATTTATCCCATTGATCAAATTTTCCATCTGAGTTTAGAGCACCATACATGCATACTAAGTTCCAGGAGTTAGTAAAATTATCTAACACTTCAAACATGCACATATTATGTTGGAAAGATAAGCAGCTAACCTTGATATTATTGTGCCAAGCCATTAGGAGACCACCAGAGAGCCCTATTCTAGGAACTGTAAACCAATCATTATAAAACTTTAATCTTCTAGCTAATTTCTCCATTTATTCTGAAAAAGAAGGGGTACCGAAATACTACTAACTTTTCGTTTTGGCTCGTGAGTCTTATGGTTAAAGTCTGGACGATCTCAAAAATCAATATCCAAACCTCTAACTGGAGTAATCTCGACAGTTAGGCAATAACGTACTACTTGGTGCTTTAATTATAAATCAGAGTTATAATGCGGAAAGTAAAAGCACACAAGACACCAAACGTTTTTTTAACCAGGAAACTGCCTTGCAGAAAAACCTCGGGACCTCGTCCAGTTTGAACACCGCCCAGTACAAACTGACTACAAACACTAGCCTACTATAAGACTTCGGTCTGGGATGTAGCAGAGACCAACTCAAGCCCTCCAAGCGAATTGGCTACTGTCGCCTTCCTTACGTCTCTGGATCCCCCACAGATCGTCACGCACTTGATTCCCCTAGCTGACGTCTGTTACACGCCTAGGAGTTGCTTTGACCGATGCCAAAGGCTTGTGTCAGCAATACTGGCTTTTCAATCAAACTGTTGACGTATGGTGTAACTGTCCTCTATCAGTTTACCATACACAAGATGACTTCCTTCGGATTGTTAAATCCAGGTCATACGGAAATCTACTTCTTGAATCGGGGCTGACACGCAAACCAAGTAAGCAATGCCCAATTCGAATCTACCTCAGTTATACACGAAGAACCACTTAAGGAACTTGTATAACTGGAGCCAACTAGGTCTTACAACACCGAGTGCAGCCGTGCGTTGCTACCTTTCCAACCTTGTTGAGTAACGTATCAGTTCTTGAATAGCCGTATATCAGAAGAGACGGACTTTAGAATAGACAAGAACGTGATCAGGTTACCAAGGTTACAGGTTAATCCGATTTCAACCAAAGATGGTTTCAATCTCCTACCTGTGCTTCCCAACTCTCAAGAGAAGTCTTTATAGTCGTAGGGAGTTCCCAGAGGAGATGCAACCTATAGAGGATGACTATACCACAACAAGCATTCACCGAAGTGAAAAGAGTTTACGTTACCTTCCCTAAGAACCTTAATGTATGCTTGATGCTTTCGGTATTTGTCCGTAGACACCTCTATTTATAACACTCAATAAGATAGGTTGCTATGGAATTAAGCAATCAATTACTTGTCCCACAAGTTAAGGAAACCCTAAACTTGCCAACCAAGTAATAGAGATTAATCTCAATTGGAATTCTTTTTAGAATTATCTGCCAAGTGTTTTGTTGGCTCAAAAACACTTCAAGATAGAAATCCAACAGACCAGAGATAATCTTATCTTATTGACTCATTGAGGATCGTTAGATGGAACACAAAAGGTCTTTATGTTTTACACAAGTCCATCTAAGAGATAAAGGAGTTTGGAATTTGACTCAGAGTGAAATTCTAAAAGAATATACACTAAATTCGACAACCAGTGAGATATCCACGTCAGGTTCACGTACTGGTACGTGAACAAAATAGACATCTCGAACTCAGGAGAATTCCCAAGTGTCTGGTACGCAAACCGGTTCGGGAACCGGCTGCCTGTAAAATTTCATCAAATCTGGATTCCGCTGGAAGTACTGGGCTGAGCCAGAACTTAGACGTGAGAACGTCCTCAGCTGTGATCCATGGACTCTTTGCTCAAGAGTAGTCCTTTAGATTCATCCATATCCAACTAACAGTTTGCAAGCAAACCATTGCAATGGACATATGGCATCGAATCTATCTCATACATTCTTGTACTCACAATATTCGTGGGATCAAACACTGGTCATGACACAAGGCCATGTTACGCAAGAATACGATCTCAATCGCTATTATCACTACTAAAGTTGTCGACTATATTTTGAAAGAATAGAGAAAGTAGAATAGAAGAATATCCATAAAGTCATAACTCCTACTAACCTTTTGTCGATGAAGAATAATTGATGTCTTCTTTGTCTTCACAGTCTTCGTCTTCAAGGTCTCTACTACTTTGTCTATATCCCATTTCCGAAATCTAAACTCTAGTAGGCTAAATCAAGAATTGAGTTTTGACACCTAAAACTGACAACTAGCTTGACATACCAACGCTAGTGGGTTTGACCGGACAATGCCCTAACATATTCCACTGTAACTCTAGTTTCCGAAAGGAAGATCAAATCAGGATCATGCATTTTTAACAAATTTGATAAGTGGTTTTGTGTAATGGGGGACCCTATGCCTTGAACATTCCAAGAAAGCAGTTTCATGGTTATTTCAAAAGGATTAAAACAACAAGGACAGATAAAAGTATGCAAAAAAATCACTGAGATATAATAATTGCTAATTGAGGTGTAAAAATAACAAAAGCAGCGAGTGATAGGACAATCTAACAGAAATCCTAAAGGGAATTCAAAAAGAAAGACAAAGTATAGAAGCTTAGAGAAAGTTATGTAAACAATTATGTGATGAACTAAGGGAGCAGTAATAGAAAAATTGCAATTATCTTGGTTAGCCATGATTTTACATCTTCCGTTATCCTCAACTTCAATTCTTTATTTTTTATTCTTCCTCAGACCAATAAAAGCATCACTAAATCCACGAATAAAACCCTCTCTGGACACAAGCGTATTGGGATGGTGTTGTTACATTTTCTCAAACACCACTGAGCAGATTTCCCCCATAACTGTTGCCAATGGCATGCCTTGACCCTCATCCACCTCAATAACCTCATCCTCAACATTTTCTTTCATCACAGTTTTTTTATCATTATGCACAAGATTAACCTTTTTATCTGCACAAGGTTGTACAAGCTCAAGTGTTTGAACTTTCAGAACCTCAAATCGGTCATGAAAATTAGACATGTGTATAATAATTGGAATTTTCAGAGCTATAAACAACACATAAATAATCCAGAAATGTGTCTTGGAACCACTTAACTTGTTTGAATGAATAACTGATGACATTCTCGGATAAACAGAAATCCCTCTGATTGTATCAATCTGAAAGAAATTACAGGAAATTTTTGAGGCTGATTTGAAACTCTTCTTGCTGACCAGAATAATCACGCCCAACTGGAACCTCTGCTGCAATTTCTGCTGAAACCCTAGCACTTACCAACCAGGTAGTAGGCGAGAAGGGATGAAAAACCTGTAAAAGGTATGAAAACCAGAAAAGTTAGAACTTAATTTAAAGAAATCAGGATAATCGAATCTTGCTGAGAATAAGAAGAAGAAAAAGAAAATTAAAGGAGGTTAGAATTAACGTTAAAGATTGCATGTCGTATAAACCAATTTGATTAACCGAGTATAGAGAAATTGAAAGATAAAAGGATATCCCAAGACTCAGAGAAATAAATTATAAGTTGGGAAATAGAAAGAACAATGGAAATTTTGCATCTAGACAGGCGATTAAAAAGAAAAGCGTATCAACAGAAGGAGAGAGTACGTAAAAAGGAATCAAAGGATGAAATCTGATTAAAAATCGCATCACTGGATCCAATTTCAACTCGATCCATATGGGAAAGTGGTGAAAATGGGAAATCCAACCTTCATTTGTGGAAATCGATCTCCTTACATCAATAATTCAAGACAAGTGAATCCATTTCAACATACTAATGATTATCTTCTAAACAAATCTTTGTCTACCGGTCAAACTAGTCAACATCTTGGCTATTTGTACAAGTACACCCATTTTAACCACTAGAAAATATAAGTTAAAGGAATAAATCATATCAGTTAATTTGTAGGTCTATAAAATGTATTTGTAATTGAATATCTTTACGATTTATAAATATTTACGTAAAATATATATCATTACATAAATGGTTGCATTGTGATGCTAATAAATCAAAAATGCTTATTTAAACAACGAGCTAAAAGAATTCTAGTTAACGAGACCTCGACAAAGACGTTCTAAGTTTCTGTACAAGACTCAACTCTCCGGGACAACACGTTTTCTTTTATTTACTGTGCCGTGTGTTGTGTTGTGTACGCCGCTTGCTTAACTGTATCGCATGATGTGTTGTGCCAATGTGCCGATTAGTCTGGCACAAGTTAGCGGACGAAGCGATCGTGTTGTGTTGTGTTATACGATCGCATGTGGTGTTGTGCCGGGTGCTTACCGTGTCGCGTGTTATGTTGTGCCAATGTGTTAATTAGCATTCCACAACACGACACACAAAGCGAATGTGTTGTGCCATGCCAGGTTGTGTTGTACTGTGCTCAAATCTTAACGAGTTGTATTGTGCCATACCAGGTGCTGCTGGTATGAATATCTTTGCGATTTATAAATATTTACGTAAAATAAATATCATTACAGAATATGGTTGCAATATGACGCTAATAAAGAAAAAAAAAAACTTACTTAAACAACGAGCTAAAAGAATTCCAGTAAACGTGACCTCGACAAAGCAGGAGTTCTAAGTTTCTGTGCAAGACCCAACTTCCTTGGACAACACGTTCGCTTTCTTTACCGTGTCGCGTGTTGTGTTGTGTTTTTGTCTATGTGTTAAGAAGCTTGGTGGTTCGGAAGACAAAGTTTCTCCATCTAAGAAGAGTTCAATCAGAGCTTCAAAGACTCTGGATAAGCTGCTAATGGTGGGGGTATGAAACCGACAGTGGCGGCTACAACTAGCGAGTCACGTTCTAGGGCAATTGGAGTGCAGAGTTCGGAGATATGGGCTCAGGAAGAGTGGAATACAAGCTACAGGTAAGAAAATTTACACCAAAAAGACTCCAACTCCCCCCCCC
>JAJJMA010322445.1:59064-77247 GCA_023529015.1 Papaver nudicaule
TAAGAAAGCAACCAATTGATAAACAAAACTTAAAACCCAAAAAAAAAGGATAAAACTTAACCTAATATTTGCATGTTTGATTGTATGAACAATTTGATGAATAAATGCAATTTGATTGTTACTAAAGAGATGAAAAAACTAGTCGTTCGGTTATCGATGACAAATGGGAACATAAGTCGTTTGAAAGTGAACTACCAAATAGGAACAAAGTCGTTCTATTCTAGGGGACTATATATGTGAAGGAAAAAGGTTATATATGTGATAGTCGTTCAGTTTGGAACGACTGCGTCTGCTTTTGGTAGTTCAGTTCAGAACGACTAGGTCTGCTTCTGGTCGTTTAGTTTGCAACGACCAGGTTCGCTTCTCGTCGTTTAGTTTCGAACGACCAGTTCTTCAAATATTTCAAGAAAAAAAAACTTAAAATTGAATAGTAATCACTTACTAACCTCGACGAATTTGTCTTATTGAATTTCATAATATAAGATAAAGGGATAGTATGAATTTGTTATACTATAATTAGCTATAAATCTAACCTAGGGTTTTCAAACTTAATGGTGTTTTAATGGTTTTTAATGAAAGTAGAAGAGTAATCATAGAAGAGGAAGAAGACAAAAAATCGAAATCTTCTAGTCAAGTCAAGCCCTATTTACTTTTGTAGGTGGTAAATATGAGAAATTAGAATTGAAAAGAGATTACTTTTATCAATTGTGAAGTGAGATGGAAAATAGTGAGAGTGTGGGTGGTAAATAGGGACGACCTAGTAGTATGTCTTCTATCTATATAGTTAATAGAGTAAAGGATGATGGATTTGACATTGTATACGTTTTTTTTCCAGCTATTCCTTTGACTTAAAATTAATAACATCTCTTTTATCGATCTAATTGATGAAGTAGAGGATAATGGATTTGGCGTTAGAGGAGGAAAACTTGACGATTGAGTAGATGGAGATTGAGTTAAGCTTAGTATTTCTTCTATCGATCTAGTTGATGGAGTATATGATAATGAATTGGCATTGTAGAAGCTTTTTGTTTTTTGAAAAAATTAAGTGGTACAAGAAGAAATTGATTGGAATAATTTGGTGTAATTTGTGCGGTATAGTTAGAAGAATAGAGAGAACATCAGTAGAAATTTTGGTGTAAAAATTGAGTTACAAATTTACTTATTTATATATGGGGATAATTTTTTTTTGATATCTGAAAGGTTATCTTAAAGGTTGGACCGAAGCCCACTACCTTCAAACCCAGGTAAGTGGGGGCGAACAAAAAAATTCTCCACATCCCGATGTAGGCGAGTTTCGAAGTCCGATCGCCAGTGCCATCACCCAACGACTTTACTACTGTATTACAATGACATCTTTTATCACGATAGATTTAAAGCCTTTGACGATTTGAATTCAAACTCAGCGATCTGATTAGGATGAAATTAACAAAGCCAACGATGAAACTTCCTTCGCCGGCGAGATAGTTATCGCACTCGATCTAATCTCTACCGCTCGATAGAATTAGGTCGCTGGGCGGCTCTTCCCATAGTGGCACAACCAATCGGCCTATCCACTTACCTGGCAAATCCATGGTTTTTCCATGGTGCATAGGAAGGCCCTAACAAGGGTACTTTAAACATTTCACAATTTGTTTGAACTACTAGTTTTTGTTTCTGTTAAAAATCTTTTTGCCTTTCCATAGAAAACCAGTGTCTCTCTGTCTTCCCTTTCAATGTACTCCAAGACTTGTTTCTGATCATGATTTCACACCTACAAACACAACTACTGCTATTACCAAACCCTAACTTCTACTTTCCCCCATCTTCAGCTTCTCGTTCTCCAAATTTCCTCTTTTACAGTAACTCCTATTTTCAAATCAACATCAATTTCCAAAAATCTCACTCTTTTCATGAAATTACAGTCATAAACATGGGTTTTGGTTAAAACAATCAAACTCCAAAACCCTTTGTTTAAATTTCGTTTTTCAGTTCAGATTTGATCAAAATACTCAAATTTCAAAACCCTAGTAGCTGAGAATAGTTAGGGTCATGTTTGCTGAAGGTGCAACTACTTAAGGTGAAATTTTGTTCATGCTTTTTTATTGTCAATATGCTGAATTCAGGTTGAAAGTAAGTTGCTATAAATAATAGAACTTAGGATGTATAAATGATCAAAATAAAAAATAACTTAGGATGAATTCCTGTAGTTGTTGACAATTGTATACTGAAACGAACGAGGAAACGCTTTTAATTTTTCTTGTGTTCGTTATCTATTTGTGGCGATGTCTTAGTTTCGATTTTTCTTTCCAGATAAAAGAGGAAAAAGCTTTTAATGTTTTGATGATATTGCTAGTTATTGAAATTTAGTCATGGAGTAGGCGGTGATTATTGTTGTTGCTGGGGGATTTATAAAGAAGACAAGAAAATCAGTTCCTCCCTAACATGTAGGACTTATGAATATTTTCAGACCTTCCTTGTGGGAGCTCGGTCCCATACGAGTTAGCAAAGTATGATGATTTAAGGAACTTATATGCAAGGCAAAAATACCAGAGAAAATTTGTATCAATGTTTTGGTTGAACTTGTCCGTTATTGCAAAACTCAGTCTTAATTAACAATTGTGACTTACCTTTTCTGTTTGTGTGGAAGTTGAGGTTGTGTCACTCACAGAAGTCAAATAAGCTATTGTTCAACTTTTAGCTTTAGGGTCTACTAAAAAAAAAAAAAAGCTGTTAGGCTTACACACTAGTTTGGAATATACCGTTTTTTTAATAACCAATACATATTCGTCTGAAACTAATTTAAGATCCTGCGTACTAGTATTGTAAGTCAAAACGTTCTGGTGCACTTATGTGTATAATGTTCAACTTTGGGTTATGCTTTTTAATTTGTTCAAATTGGGTTCTTTTATCTTCTTAATAATTGAGTAGAGATGTACATATAGATTGGAGATACTAACTTTCAAATATGACAGAACGAAGAGTTGTGGCCCATTATGCCTCCTCTACCATCATATTAGGAATGTGAAAACTTAGTTTCCTCATTTTATTTTCATTATTGCTTACAAGTACTTTAATGCAGAATTTATGTAGCCATCTAGATTTTTGCAGCATAAGAGCAAGCACTATGGTGCCATAAGCCATCCCTAGATTTGGGACATATAGGGATGGTATATTTGACAAAAATTGGCAACCACTATGGTCTTAGCCAGAATTCGACGGAAATCCAGTTTCCGCCACTTCTAGAGTGCGGAGACTCAGTTTTCGTAAATTTTCTTTGGCGGAAACTGAGTTTCCGCACAGTCAAATCTTTACTTTTGACCGTGTGGAAACTGGGTTTCCGTAAATAATGAGTTTCTATACAGGAGAGTTTGTTCTACAATGTTTTTGAATGAACAAGTTTTATCCCCTTTTGATTTTGATGTATGGCTTAGATATGAGGTGTAGAGGGAGTGTGAAGAAAAACTAGGAAGATGGATGGCTTAGATGTGCGGTGTAGAGGGAGTGTGAAGAAAAACTAGGTAGATGGATGGTTAGATGTCGAGGTGTAAAGGGAGTGTGAAGAAAAAAAGGTCAAACAATAATATTTACGAGACGGGAACTGAGTTTCTGCACAACTCCGGTGCGGAAACTGAGAATCCGCAAAAATTAGAATGCGGAAACTGAGTTTGCGCGATACTCGGTTTCCACCTCACATTCATATCTCTATTGCCTGCTACATCTGTGAAGCAGGCAATGGAGATATGGATGGAAATCCATAGATTATAGAGAAATTCTTGACCATAGTGGTTGCCCATCTTTATATTCTAGGGATTTCTCTATAATCTATGAACCATAGTGCTCGCTCTAAGACCTAGATTCCCAACACTTAAACTGTAGATCAGGAGTAGTCAATTCTGTCAAATGTGCTGGCCAAATGATTCCTTATTGGTATGATATGAATCTTTGAGTTTCTATATTATAGTTCGATGTATGAATGTAATGTTTAACCAAAAAAAAAAAAAAATTATTCGTTTCTGATGCTAATATATACACTAGCTGTGATAACCAGCAATGTATGACTGTTTCTTCACTCGCCTACAGGTCAAAATGGTACCGTCAACGGACAAGGTCCATCATGGCGGAAGTACAAACAAAAGCTTTTCAACTACACTAGGGGACCAGTTGTGCAGATATTGTGGTCAAGGGACATCCATACCTCTAGCATAACCCTACGTTTTTCTGCTTTCTGGATAATCCATCCCTATGACTGCAATAATGTTTTCATCACAAACGTCACCATGTGAGCTCCTGTCTTTGGTGCTCCATACACGGATGGGATGGATCCTGGTAATGAGGCTTTCATGGAACTTATCCTTATCATTTTTTGCTTACTTTTAGAAGCTTGTGTATTAATTGAGTGCTGAGAAGCAGTGGTTCCAAAATTTCTAGGGTGCAAATTTTTAATTTTTTTAAGTGTTTTCTTATTTCCAGATTCATGTGACAATGTGGTGATAGAGGACTGTTACATTAGTGTAGGAGATGATGGAATTGCAATAAGGAGTGGCTGGGATCAGTATGGTGTTGCTTATGACCATGTTCTCCGTTTTATAGTAAGGTGAGAATTATCATATGTTATGATTTAACTTTTAATGTTCCGCAACTCAGAAATTATCTAGGCTTCAATTGTTAGAGACTCACTGGTAAAGATTTCCTAAAAGTTTTTTTTCCCTTGGCCATACTTGGCTACTAGTTTTGTGTATCACCTCATTGCCCGTGAAAAGAGTTATTCTGATACAGTTATGCATTAGATCTGCAGCACAAGTTTGATTCTTTAGAACCCATCATGTGATTGTGGTGACTTAAACTGCCAGCTCAGCCATCCTTGTTACCATTTAAGAGCGTTCAAGTCCCCACCAGTGACAGTGGAGTGGGGTCTTATTCAAGCCATGTTAGAATTGTCAGGTGTATAATCGATTTGCGGTTAGTGCGAATTGTTCGTGTGTGTTGAAAATTAGGAAGTTGGTAATCTTTTCTAGACATGACTTTGAAGTAGTTGTGTGTAGCAAGAAAAAGTAACTTGCCATAAGAGCAGAGTTATGTCACTCACAGAAGTCAAATAAGTTGTTGTTCAACTTTTATTGGAAAAATAAGCTGTTAGGCATAGAGAAGTACATGTACATGTATATTAGAGATACTAACTTCCAAATATGAGTGAATGAAGAGTTGTGGCGCCTTATGCCTTCTCTGTTGGAAACATATAGAGAGTGAAGTGAGTGTTTCCCTTTTATACACATACGTAAAGATACAACTTCAATTGTACCCAGATTTAAGGTTAGGTAAAAATATCTAGAAACAGTTTTCCTAACACTAAGACTAACTATACAGTGATTATGAAACACACTCCAACACTTCCCCTTAAGCGGGTGTATAGATATCTAGCATACCCATCTTGTCGAGGAAAGAGTTGAGTGGCCGACTTGGAATTCCTTTCGTTAGAATATCAACGATCTGGTTTACAGTTCTGTCAAAAAGAATAGTGATAATTCCTTCATTCAGTTTCTCTGTGATGAAATGTCTATCCACCTCCACCTGTTTGGTTCTGTCATGTTGGACTAGATTGTGAGCAATGCTGATGGCGGCCTTGTTGTCGCAGTATAACTTCATAGGACTTATAAGGTTGAAACCAATTTCCATCAATAGTATTCTCCACCACAATAACAGACCTACCTACCAATGATTATTTCTTGCTGCGCCAAGTTACTAAGTTTCCTCCCACAAATGAACAGTAGCCAGCGGTGGACCAGCGATCAATCACCGAACCTGCCCAATCAACATCAGTGTATACCTCAACTTCCACATGATTATTCTTTGAGAATAACAATCCTTTTGCTGGTGCAGAGAAGAATCCGAAATACTGCATCCATATGTGTCTTTCGTGGAGCATGCATAAACTGACTTACTACACTTACAGAGGACGCAATATCAGGGCGAGTGTGAGACAAATAGATTAGTTTTCCCACTAACCTTTTGATACTTCTCCTTGTCAACTGCTATGCCATTGGCGTGTTCTCCCAACATCTGATTTGACTTTGTTGAGATTATTAGTCCCATATTGTATGGGCAATCTAAGATCCTGCAGTTAATAATCCTATCGGCCACGCCACTCATTGCCAATTGGTTTTGAGTTGGATGCCTGCATTCTAATATGGTATCAGAGCAGGCTATTTGTGACGAGTCTAATACAACCGCACCTTTACTCCGCATCACCCGATTATATGTCCACGTGTTAGACCCCACGAGGCTACACGTGAGGGGGCGTGTTGAGAGTATTAGTCCCACATTGTATGGGCAGTCTAAGATCCTGCCGTTAATAATCATATGGGCTACTCTACTCATTGCCAATTGGTGTTGAGTTGGATGCCCGCATTCTAATAGGCTCGACAGGTGTGTCACTAGGCCTACAACCCATCATTCCTGTCTCGACTAGGAGATCCAGCACATTTCCTTCGTGAGATGAATATTATTTCTTTGGATCTTGCCACTTCAATTCCTAGGAAATAATGCAAGTCTCGAATTCCTTTGCCAAATAAGATTTCCGCTGCATGAATGTTTGATAAACAAGGTATGATCCTCTTGACTTAGATGATATCCGCATCTTAACATACTGGGTAAACCTACCAAACCATGCTCTGGGAGATTTTTTTAATCCATATAAGGATTTCTTCAGCTGGCACACTCTCCCTTCATTACAAGTATGTTGAAACCATAAGTGTGAGTGTAGCCCTTGGCTACCAATCTTGCTTTCCATCTTTCGATTTTTCCATCGGACTTGAACTTTACATTGAACACCCATTTACAACCAACAATCTTTTTCCCCTTTGGTAGTTTGACCATGTGTTTCTATTTCTTCTACCGTAGCTACCTTTCACTTTGGATAAGTAAGAGCATCTTCAATCCTTTTAGGAATCTTCACCGCATATAATTGATTAGGATGCTCAGTAGAATAACCATATCAAGATGGAGGTTTACGAGTATGAGTAGGGTATCTTGAAAAACTAGGATCTTCTTCCACAACATTGGTGGATTCATCAGCTGAATTATCATCGTCTGTAGTTGCTTCAACTGGAATTGTAGAAGGTTTTAGTTAAGAATTACCTGTCACCAAAGTAGACAATTGCGGAGTGTCATGTACGACCTATTTTGCTAAGGGCAGCTGGTTGTTAGGGGGCGTCCAAGTAGTTAATTAGTTAGTTGTTAATTCATTTAGTTAATCAGTTGGACTCGTGCATGTCGCACATGTTGAGTGGAGTCACATCTTTATATTTCAAGTGTTGTACCATTGTTGTTTAGCGAATAGAAACTTATCTTCTCCTTCTCAAACTTCTCCTTCTCCCTTGTCCTCACATTTTAGGTATAGAATCGATTTCTGAGATCCTTTTGTAGTTTTACACTACAAGGTGGTTGAGAAAGAGGGGCCTTGTCTATTCTTTTGTAAATCTGAAGCTGAGGAGTTATTACCAGTGGAGTAATATCACTTTCCTTGCTTATATTAGGTGCTGAGGATAGGTCATACCCAGATTGATCTTAACTGTATATACTCTCCTTCTGAAGAAAAGTCTCAACTTTCGAAAAGTAAGCTTTATTTTGATATTTTCACAAAATGTTACATCCATAAATACAAAAAAGATTCCCGTGGGAGGATGAAGACAGTTGAAGCCCTCTTGAATAACTAAGTATCCTAAGAAAGCACCTTCATGCTTAAACATTACTACAAAAGGAGATCAACTTCTATTCATGCTTGAAGGATATGGGACACGCTGATGTTCAGCTAATACACACACTTCACAATGAAGTTTAGTTATATCAAGTTCAGAAAATAACTTAGGAAACAACTTTTTCAGTACCCAAAAGAAGGATGTCCTTTTCGTCTACGCCATGGTCAGAATTGTTCTTCAACCTTAAATACACTTGTGGAGTTGCCGGCCCTTGTATTGTTATCTTGTGTTGTCCCTTGCGAGTGTAAGTAGTAGAGCCCCCCTCTCTTTTTACCCATTCCGATTGTTGCTTAAGTGAGAAGATCCTGAAAAACACAGTGGGAGTCAAAAAGGTAACACTACACTTTAAGGCTTTGGTTATTTGACTCAGAGAGCTGGCTGGACATGTAACACGATGGATAAAGACATGGATCTAGTTATGGGAATATGTCTTTCATCAGAGACACTAGAGACACTGGTTGGAGATCCATCTGTTGTCAAATTACGATTTGAGCTATAGGTGGAGAAAAGATTGGCATTGATGGACATGTGATCAGTTGCTCCACTATCAACAATGCAAGAACATTTAGACCTATCACACATTGAGTTCAGTGCCCTATCAATGTTATTTGTGTTACCTTATTGAGCCAAAGAACTAGACTCAGCTGGGTTTTCCTTGGATGACAACATTTGAGCATAATCCTCTATCACTTGCTCCTTCTGGACTTGAGATGGCTGATGCAAATGTAGATTGGAACTCCATCTCACCAGTTGTGATGTATGTTCTCGAACTACCACTTCAGGCTCTTCTTCTTTCTCCAAGGTTGCCACTAGCGTTACCCCTTCTTCCATTACCATTCTGCCACTATGGACGTACATTGAGTTCGTAACAAGTCTCCCTGGTGTGTCTACGCTTGTGACATTGATCACAATACCAAGAGTCCTTCTCATCAGACCGTCGGTTGCTTTCTTGCATGACTAATGGGGCATGAGCGAATGGAGTAACAACACTCAAAACTGATCTTTCTCGAGGAACCGGAGGTATCATAGCAGCTCGACGAAGTTTTTTTTGATCTAACAGCCCTATAAACTCCTCCAAGTGCCGTTACTGTATCTTTCCCCAATATCTATAACAGCCCTCTAAGTCTAGATCTGCAAGGAACTCAAAAATTTGACCTTTTTCAATTCTCTTCTGTAAGACTGCAACTTTGATGTATCAGCTGCACAAACCATGCCTAATGGCTGTAGGGACTCAAGTTCTTGTCATAAAGCTTGAAGAGCATCGTAGTAGACTGATAGAGGTCTATTGTTCTGATGAATTTGCCAGTCACAACGTAGCTCTGAGAGATTGCAGCCCACACTTCTTTTGTAGTGGTCAGGCGCATAAAACTACTCTTGAGATCAGGAGCCATGTAGTTTAGCAACAAGCTCATTATCAGGGCAGCTTCTTGCACCTAAGTTTTGAATGGGTCTGCAAGTGCTGGACATACTATACTTCTTTCGTCTAGTTTATGGATATCACTTTGACATTCATATTGTCATTATGAGAAAAGTCTAGAGATGCCGAAGAATTACTAATTTCAGTAGTTCCAGACATATATCTACTGTTAACTCAGCGACAAATTTCAAAGAAGAAACAACTTGCAGACAACACCAAATTCTTTAAGAACAACTCCGAAAATTTCAAGCACAACTATGAGATTTTCAAGAACAGCTTCTGGATCTAGGCTATAGTAGATCTGGGTTGGGTTTCTCTTCTCCCTCTCTTTTGCTCTGATACCATGTAAAAAACAGAGAGAGAGAGAGTGAGTGAAAGAGTGTCTTTGCACCCATGAGAGAGTTTCCCTTTTACACACTTAGGTAAAGAAAGATACAAGTTACAATAGAAGCATAATTCCTAACACTAACACTAACTATAGAATGACTTAAACATGAAACAATATTCTCTAATATCATATGGAGCTGGGAAGGAGCATGCTAGACCTCGATATGGTAGTCTGATTCGGCTAGCATCTCAAGGATTTGGTTATTACAGGTTTGATGCATTTCTATTACCTGGTTCCCTTTAGGTTAAAGTTTTTCTTACCAAAATATGTGAAAACATAGTGTCCCCATCTTCATTATTGTTTACAGGAATTTTAGTGTAGAATTTCTGTAGTATAAGACCTTGTTGGTGTACTAGTACCTCCTTCTTACTTAATAAAAGCTTAGTATATTTGTATACTACTCAGTTTCTTAGGTTTAATGATTATGATGGCTTCTTTACTTATTTCAGGTTTCCTGAGTAGATTCCCAACTCTTGAATTGTAGATCAGTAGTCAAATCTGTCATATGTGCTGGCCAAACAATTCCTTGCTGGTGTGATACAAATGTTTTGAGTTTCTATATAAATTATTCATCAACTGACAAGGTCCGTCATGATTGTGGCCAAGGGACATTCATACCTTGAACATAACCCTACGTAATTCTGCTTTCTGGACAATCCATCCCTATGACTGCAAGAATGTTTTCATCACAAACGTCACCATGTCAGCTCCTGTATTTGGTGCTCCATACACGGACGGGATGGATCCTGGTAATGAGGCTTTCATGGAACTTGTCCTTATCATTTTTTGCTTACTTAGTGCGGTTTAGAAGCTTGCATATTAATTGAGTGCTGAGAAGCAGTGTTTCCAAGATTTCTTTGGTGCAAATATTTTTTTCGGAAATGTTTGATTTTAATAGTGTTTTCTTTTATGCAGATTCATGTGACAATGTGGTGATAGAAGACTGTTACGTAGGTATAGAAGATGACGGAATTGCAATAAAGAGTTGCTGGGATCAGTATGGTGTTGCTTATGGACAGCCAGCTACAAACATACTCATTCTGAACCTTGTTGTCCGTTCTACAATAAGGTGAGAATTATTCTGCATCATATGTTAGGATTTAAATGTTAATGTTCCGCAATTGAGGAACTATCCAGGTGTCGGTTGCTAGAAACTCACTGATACAGATTTCCTAAAGTTCTTTTTTTTCAATTGGCCACACTTGGCTGTTAGTTTTCTGTTTCACTTGATTGCCAGTGAAAAGAATTAGTATGATACAAGTATGATTCATTAGTATCCCATCATGTGATTGTGGTGGCTTAAATTGCCAGCTCAGCCGTCCTTTTACCATTTAGGAGCATTCAAGTCCCCACCAGTGCCATTTGAGTGGGGTCTTTCTTGAGCCATGTTAGAGTGTTGGTAATATGCCGGAACTTAGTTACCAGAACCGGAAGCGAGGACGGAAGCGGAACCGAGATCGGAAGCGAGATTCGTGAAATTCTAAAAAGATGAAGTGCGGGGAGCATACGAGGAGCGTAAAATAGAAATTAATTTTAATAATTATATTATTGATAAAATTTATTTTTCCTAATACATATAAAAGAAAATATTAAGGAAATCAAAATAAAATAAAATATCTACTTCAAAATTACTTTTGTCTTTTGTTTCGAGCATTGTTAAGCTGATTTCGTGCTTCAGTATCTTGAGAATTTTGGTTTGGAAGCGGATGTATATATACTCCCTTTGTTTTCTAAGAAAAATTCTACTCCATTAACATTTTTATTTTCATCTTTTTTCTTGAAATCCAGTACCATGGAAAAACATAGGCTAGAGTATTTATTTGCTTTAACTAGGACATATGTACGAGCTCATGAAATGGTTGAGTTCGTGTATAGAAAGAAAAGATCAGACGATGATCTGAGTACGCCTGAAGAGTTTCAACTTTCAAGTTATTGATCAAATGTTGCATATATATATATGCCCAATTTTTTTTAATAAAAAGCATCTAAGAATGAAATTTTCGTTTTGAGTGTTTAGCTTATCTGGTGTGATGCTATTATATCTAATGAAATAAAGAATTTTTTGCTTGAAATCACTTGTACACTTTAACTTTTAATGTAATGTTCCCCCAAGACGGGATCGTGAATCTCACGAGGTAGGAGCGCGATCCCTTGTGAGAAGCGCAGAAGTGCGCTTCTTAGTGAGATACTTGAGCTGTTTGAACGTTTCCGGTAACTAAGAGCTGGAATTTGTTTCAAGGATAGGTGTATAATTGATTTAAGTTTATGATCAATTCTTGACCCCAATATGATAGCTTACGATAGATAAACAAAAGTATATGATTGAATGAAACAGTAGAACAATTAAGCAATAGAAAACAAAACTTTGTTGTTTAGGATTAAGAATTTTATAACGTCTTCCTTAGCTTATCTCTGCTCTAGGTGTTGCTTCATTTTCCCTTGAATGAATTTTTTTTCTAATGCTCTTCTATTCTTCTTTTTTCTGTCCCTCTATAATCACCCTGAGTACCTATTTATAGAGTAGGATTTTCCTAAATCTAGTCTTTCCTTTACAAGGAAATTCTTCTATGTTTGGTAATCTTCTGTGAATGGAAGTTCTGCAATTCCTTCTAAGAATAGTACTCCACCTCTAGATTACTTGGAGAGTAATTCAGCTGCATTAAACCTAGGTATAGGGTGTTTTTAGTGGGCCTTTGCCAAAAAACGCTACCAGGAGGCTTTTGGTCCCTCAAAAGTTTTAAACCAAGAGGTGGGAATACTTAGCCTCCAGCTGCCCCTTTTAGTACCGCTGTGCATTCTTAAAGCTTGTTTCTTTAAGACAAACTTGGTACAACTCTTGTTATCTGTGTCTTCTTACTAAGCACCTAGTCTTCTTTTGTTACTTCACTTGAGACTAAATCTTGCACACCTGGTAATAGTGGCGATTCTCTTTGCTCGTCAAGTAACAAAGGTTCAAAGAGTTTCAGATTCTCCGCATTTGCTGTAGAGTATATTTGCATATAACTAGGTAGATCTAGCTTAAACGCATTAGTGTCCTATTGCTCCAAAGTTCAAAAGAAACCATAGTGTAAGGGTTTTAGCTTCTTGTTAGGACCGTGTAAACGTTCTTTCCGAATAGCTAACCAAACAAGATCAACAACCTGAAACGTGTGTTGAGTCCGATGCTTATCTTGTTTTTTTCCAAGATTCCCACGAACTCTTTCATCAATCTGTTGAATACGTTGTATGAACTTCATTGCATCAACTTCTTCGGGTTTCTCGCTGTTCCTAGTGAACACTCGATGAAATGGAGACTGTGATATGAATCCATAGCATACTTGGAATGGGGTTGAACTGTGCAACGTTCTATTGTAGCTATACTGAATGTAAGGCAGATTTTCATCCCAACTTCTCGGCCTTTGCTGATTAAACCCCACAGTAGCTGTACAATACTAATTTAAGATCTTGCGTACTAGTATTGTAAAATGTAAGTAGTGTAGAAGTACATGTATATTAGAGATGCTTAACTTTCAAATATGACAGAACAAAGAGTTGTGGCCCCCTATGCCTCCACTGCCACCATACGGAGCTGGGAAGGAGCATGCTGGACCTCGGTATGGAAGTCTGATCCATGGACTGCATCTCAAGGATGTGGTTATTACAGGTTTGATGCATTTGTTTATCCTTGGTTCCCTTTAGATTGAAGTTTCACTTGTCAAATGTTATGAATGTGAGAAATCATCATCTTCTCAAAATGTTTTACATTACTTTAGTTCGAAATATCAGGTAGCCATCTAGCTCTGTAGTGTAAGACCTAGATTCCCAACTCTTAAGCTGTGGATAATTGGTCAGACCTATTTTCCCTAGAATAAGCAATCTAACATCAAATTTGAATGTATGCCCTTGTACCTTCCACTGGAATGCTGGGCATTTAGCATCACTGACAAGCTTGCTACCACCTGCCACTGCTACTAGTAATCTTGCTGTTGGTTCAATCAAACTACCACTTCACTTGGCAATTTCTGGGTCTAAGAAACTGTGGGTACTTCCACTATCTACCTCTATTGTGAGAGGCCTCCTACTCATAGGCAATCCATCTGTGTGACTGCAAGAATGTATTCTTCACTAACATTACCGTCTTAGCTCGTGTCTTTGTTGCTCAAAACACATACAGGATAGATCCTGCTAATGATGCTTTCATGGAACTTATCTTTGTTTGCTTACTTACTCGGTGCACTTTCAGAATCTTGCCTATTAATCAAGTGCTGAGAAGCAGCTTTTCCAAGATTTCTGTGGTGCAATTTTATTTTATTTTTGATTTTGTTCTTCCGGAATCTTAGATTTGAATACATTGTTTTCTTATATGCAGATTCATGTGACAGTGTGGTGATAGAGAACTGTTACATAAGTGTAGGCAATGACAGAATTGCAATAAAGAGTGTCTGGGATCAGTATGAAGTTTCTTATGGAAAGTCATCTACAAAAAACATTCATTAGGAACCTTGTTGTTCATTCTACAGTAAGGTGAGAATTAATATTGTTAAGATTTGATTGTTCCAGTTCTCGGGAACTATCTAGGCTTTCACTGTTAGAAACACACTGATAGACATTTCCTGAAGTTCTTTGCCCTTGGTCCTTCGTTCTTGGCTGCTAGTTTTGTGTTTTGCCTCATTGCTGGTGAAAAGAGCTAGTCTTATGCAGTTATGCATTAAACCTGCAGTACAATTGTGATTTTTCATACCCCATTATGGAGTTTTGGTGGCTTAAACAGCCATCTCGGCCATCCTTGTCACCCTTAAAACCATTCAAGTCCCCACTAGAGACATTTTATGAAGTGGGGGTCTTGTCGAGCTATGTTAGATTTGAGTGTATATGCACATGGAAGGTGTCACACCCTTAAATGACAGGGCAATAGAAGGCTTATAATATACTCTTGCTTGGCCCAGAATTACTAATCTTTGTTGAGATTCGGAATTGTTTTGTGTAATTTTTTATGAAAGCTGATTCTGGGGCTTCGAAAAAAATTGAAGCCCTCACTTTTACTTCAAATGTCCAGCCCGTCATTATAAGGGGTGTCAAAACATCATGAAATGACTAAGTTATCCTTATACTAATTTATACTAATTCTTACCCAAATTTACCCCCACCCTAATTACAAATATAAATACTTATATCCCACACAAAAAAAATCAAAACCTAAAAATCAAAACATCAAAATTTCTCCCCTCTTTTCTCCTCTCTTACCTCTCTTTTCTTCACCATTTCCTCTTCCACATTTCTCATTTTCGAGTTTTTGATCATGGATGGAACCAACATTGATGCAACAATGGAGTAGCAAAGGTAAGCATCCAAACCCACTCTTTTGTTATTGATTTTGGTGCTAAAACTATGTAAGATTCACTCCATGAAAATCAAAAAACGAATTCCAGAACTACTTACGTCTGGCTATTAGAGCCGTAAGTCCGCCTTACGTCTTGCATCTGATGAACAGCTAGCCGTAAGTAGTTTGTTAGGTAAGCCATTAAAGCTTCAGATCCAAGCCGTAAGTTCAGTTTACTAGCCCGTAAGTTAGTTACGTCTCATTTCGATACTTTAGTTACTAGTCGTAAGTTCCTTTAAATCAAAAATTTTTTGTCGCAAGGTTACAGGCCGTAAGTAATATTATGCAGACGTAAGTTTAGTTACGGCTGCTTACCTATTTGCCTTACTAGGCGTAAGTTACACTGACAACCAATTTTCTCACATTTCTCTGCCATATTTTGCGCTTCAGAGAACCAGAATCAAGTGTCGTGGTTGCACCAACTGAAATAATGCAAGTAGAGATTCCTGAATCCAGTGTTGTGATTGAACCAAATGAAACTATCCAAGTTATTGAGGAACTTCCACAAGGTGCAGAAAGGGAGTATCTTCCTGCCATAAGATCACCAATTCGTAATATTCTACCACTATTGGGTGATGACCCTGATCCTGGCCCCAGCTATATCCCTTGCACCTGTGACTTTGATGCACGACCAGTCCGTAATCTTCGACGCAAGAGAGTTGGTGAGGTGGACGATGTTCCTTGTCGCAATAGAATTTGTGTTGCTGTAGAACGTCTTCGTCCACTTGTCGAGGCGAATGGCGGACCGAGCTTTGAACTAATCCGCAACCGAACGTGGTTTGGAACTGGAAATGTTAGTTGATTTGATTATGTGTTGAGTACGGTTCTTCTTTTATGTTATTTGTAAACTTAAACATCTATGAAGGTGGACCAAATATTTTTTTTATTGGTTGAATATTAGTAGTTATATCAAATTTATTAGTGAAAGAAATTGGTAGTTATGTTGTAAATACTATTTACACCCGCAGAAATAACACATGCTCTCTATTTGCACCCCAATTGGCCACATGTGCGAAACACACACGCGAACTAACCCTTAAAAGGAAATAGGGGCTTCAAAACTCCTTTTTTCTTATCTTCTTCTTCTTCTTCTTCTTCTTCTTCTTCTTCTACGTCTCCTCTCTTTCCCTTTTCTTTTTCTTCTTCTCTTCTATTTCCTCGTCTCGCTTAATTGGCGATTACGAATACTTTCATCGGCGATTAAATTCTATAAAACCATGGCGAAGAAATCAAAACCAAAGGAGGGGGAAGAACAACCCACTCGTCCAAGAGCGGTTTTCTCCCAAAACCCACTGGAACTTTTACCAAATCCACTACAACCGCCACAAGTAATTCAATCCAACCCAGAAATGGTCTCCCAAAGGTAAGAATTGAATACCCATCTCTCTAATTTCAGTTTTTATTTCTTAGATTTATTTTTCGAAACGTAACTAGGGCAAAATTGCGGTTACAGTATTAGTTACGGCTACATATGTTATCATGGTAGTAGTCGTAAGTTCCTTTTAGTGAAACCAGAGTTGTAGGGCAGGGTTAGTAGCCGTAAGTGGTCATTAGCATACATAAGTATAGTTACGTCGCCATAAGTTTTTGCCTTAGCAGACGTAGGTACTCCTGTGACTTTTGGATACCGAATGTCAACTAGTTACGGCTACTAATGTCTTATAACTTTCAGACGTAAGTTACTTATGTCGTCTTTCGATAGAGGCATTAGTAGCCGTAGGTTAGTTACGTTTTGATTCTTCAACCCTTATGTAGCCGTAAGTGATTTATTTCCTTGGTTCCATTGTTTCAAACAGTCGTTGTTCACCACATGTTTACCTCAGGCGGAAGAAAAAGGGAGCTAATGACCTTACCCCTGTTGCTTTCCCCCCAGCTCGTGGGGGTGTTAATTTGCACGCCGGCAACAGAGGTGCAAGGGTAGGCCTGGTAGGTGAGGGAGGAAGTGGGAGCGGTGAACATATTTTGGAGGATGTTGCTCCAATTGATGATGCTGTAGTTTCTGAGGAACCACCACCAAATCTGTTATTGACACAAGCAAGCTCGTCTCAACATCCAGCACAAACAAGCTCGTCTGAACATGTAGCACAAGCTAGGTCGTCTCAACATCCAGCACAGGCAAGCTCGTCTCAACATGTAGCACAAGATAGCTCGTCTCAACAGCCACCACAAGCAAACGAAAGGAAGAAACCTAAGAAAGTTGGACCTAGACACCAAAATATTCCAAAGGACGGGTTTTTACCAGCAAAGGACGACGACAGACGTTGGGGTGAGGCGGAGGATCCAAGTGTGTTAATTGGTTACGAGCATTCGTTGGCCGCACAAGTTTGTCAGCAAGCGGTATGAATCAATAAAGGTGCAGTTCAGCTTTTGAAGCACCAAAAGGCCGGGGTTTGGTCCATTAATGAAGAATCACCAAAGGTTAAGAAACTGGTTCAGGCTTCAGCATTGTGGCCTGGAATTGAAAATTCTCAGGTTGTCCATGAGAGTATTGTGACTGCCGCTTTGAGAGAGAGATACTGTCCTGAAACCGACACCTTTCATTTTGGATTCGGCGAGATGACTCTCCTCTTGGACGATATGTGGTCCATTGCCCGCCTCCAAAACAAAGGCAAAGCGGTTCACGAAGGGTACAGTGAAAGGATGGCTTGGCCAAAACTGTATGAACTATGTTTCGACACTCTTGGGTGGAACCAATCCAAATGTGAGGAGGAATTCCATATTGCTTCAGGACAGAGCGAGGAAGATCTAAGAAAAAGCGCAAGAAAAGAATTGGTTCGAAAGGTAAAGCTTGATAGGTTGAGGCCTGAGTTTGGGGGTACACTCAATATGGAACTTTCTGATGTTAGGGCTACTCAGGTGGCCATAGCTTTCTTGTTGCACCAACTTGGTACCATTTTCTTCCCCGACCAGAGTGGAAACCGGGTGAATATTGGCTACCTTCAGTTGTTGAGGACCATTGAGGGCACCCACGACTATTCGTGGGGTTCGGCAACCCTTGCCTTCCTTTTAGACAGTCTTAGAAAGGCCTCGAGGGCGGGTGCTAGCAACATTGCTGGAAATGTTTGTATTTTACAGGTAATTTTGATTTCCCATCTTCATTTTATCGTAATATGTGATGTTCATCTTCATTTGATTTGTAACCCAACGTGATGTTTTCAATTTCAGTCATGGTTTTATGACCATTTTCCAACACTTAAGATACGCCCAAGATTGAACCGACACTGGAAGCAGGACAAGGGTCCTGAGGTTGATGGGGATGATGAGGACGATGAGGATGATGAGGATA
>JAJJMA010322457.1:0-14699 GCA_023529015.1 Papaver nudicaule
TAACTATCAGTAAAAGATGTAAAGCAACAAGAGAATCCACAAATGGTAAGAAGAATGCCAGTTAAGTATTTGTTAAGGGTGTGACAGTGACCATTGTTAGATAAAACAGGACTAAGAAACTGATACAAGAAAACAGTTCCGGTGGGTAAAACCTTGAGCAGATTACCTACACCTTTGAAAGCCATATCTCCCAATTGTTGAGAACTACTCCTAATTGGTTTCGACGAAGAAGAAGAAGATGCCATTTAGTGTTTTTGCTTGGGGACTGGATATATGTTATGTGATTAGTAAATGATGTAGGATCTTTTTCAAAGTTAAGGTGTTTCATTGCATCTTTGGCTATTTATACATCAATTATAACAGATAATATCAAGAGTGACTTAAGAAAGGTTTGCTTGTAAGCAATTTGATTGCTTACAAAAACTTTGATGTCGATATTGCTTTTGCTTTTGGTTTTACTCCTAAAATAAAGTAGACCCGTTTCTAAATCTTCGGATTTAGGATTTCTTGTAGAGTGTATTTAGTACGCTTAAATAGACGAGTTTTGGGTAGTTACTGTTAGGTGTTAGTGATTTTCAAAACACTGGAGAACATGTGATAGTCATTTTAGAGTATTTGTATCTTCTTTGTGGAGCTTATATCGATTAGCTAGGGGATCTTGAACAAGTCATTTCCCTAAAATGATAGAATATTTGTGATCATCACTAACTTTGTAAACACTCCCTTTACTATTTTGAGACTTTGAGTAGATTGTTTTCTCCATTTGAGCGTAAAATTGGTAACCCAATACGCTATTGCATCAGAAAATCAAACTCCTTTTGTTCTTATTGTTAGGTTTATCACTTTTGTGACATGTAAAGGGAGATTGCAGTGTGATGACCTGCTGCAAGTCATGGTGCTGATGTTATGGCCTTATGGGTCAGGGCAGGCATATCGTTTGCCTCGTGAATATATCGCTCTGAAATGAAGTTTGTCTTGCACTTCTTTACAAACTGCAGTGATTGGGACTTTGTACGCAAAGTTAAATTGAAATGCAGGTATAACTGATTTTCTATACTCATTTATTTGGAAATCAAATATATTCCACCAGAGATCAATTTCTTTATGTGGTGTGGTGTGCAGTGCATGGCAAGGTTAACACCATAGATTCGTTGGCTTGGACTGGAAGACTCGTGTGTGTTGTGGAAATTCAAAGTAGCACATAGAGTATGAGCAATGATCAACCCAACGGACTGGGCTTGGTATTTTCCCAAGTCTTTCTATGACTTGGCTAGATGCTGGCATGTAAACTGCTTCTCAAGTTCTTGTAAGAAATTCTGGTCTTTGATTCCTGCAGCCGTCGTTTGGGTTTTGTCAAATGAGCGTAATCATCGTATTTTTAAGGAAAAGCATAGCTTCAAGACTGATACAGATTTGGGTATTGAGGCTAAGTCCTTGGTGATGGCGTGGGCTGCGGCTTCTGAGCATAGAGTCGTTGCTAATGTATCAAGCTCAATTTTTAATTGGGACTCATCTTTGTTTAATTTCTTAGTGTCCGGAAGTTCCTTTGTATTTTTGTACATTCTCCTCTTTTAATGAACTCTCTTTCAATCAAAAAAACACTTCTTTAGAAACTGCTACAGCCGTATAATGTAGAAGAACAACTCTTACTGCTCTGCATATGGGGAAAAATAGTACGGACGCCGTAACAAAAAATCGTAATATATAGCCAGTTCCCACTTGACTTCAAAGGCAAAACAGATGCCTGTTGCATATACATTTCCTGTGCCGGGTCCAAAAATCAACTCGCGGTGGTGGAGCTGTGCCCAATTAGCTGTTGGCTGATGGAAAGCTCTAGGATAATGAAAGCAACCTGTGACCTGTGACAACTCGGGGTGTAAGTTGTTTAAGATGCCTCTTGCCCCTTGGTTTGATCGATTGGTAAGACATACTGTTCAGTGGGTGGTTGACCACACTAGTAGGGACAGAGTCTGATCAACATTTTTTATGCTTGACCTTCTTCTCTGCGGAAACGTCTTCTTTATTTGCCGAACTAAAACAACACTATAATGCAAATGAAAACACAAAATATACAAGGCAATACAAGACAGAAATAACTTAGGAAAATTAGCACAAGATAAAATTAAATACAAGAACAATATGTATTACTTGATGTAGAAAAATCCCAATGTTTATGGAGAAAAAAAACTCCGTCTTTTCCTTACTTGAGTTAACTTTCACACATAAGGAAATTGCAATACAATTCATGCTCCTGTTTCTCTTTATCCTTTTTTTTTACTGGCTGTTTTAGGGGCCGACAGAATTGTTAGAGAAGCCGGAAAACAATATTGATATCCTAGGGGGTGTTATAAGGGGTGTTTAAAAATATTGAAAAGTCTAAATTACCCTATTAATTTTCGGTTGGATTAAACCCTAAAATCCAACCGAAATTAGCTTGCTTTCCAGATTTTCGTCTGGATGTTTACAGTTTGCATGCGTAATTTGCAGACGAAAACTAGTTTCTTAGATTGTGTCACAATGATTGTAGCCGAAATTAATGTTAAATGTGAAAAATGCAGACGAAAATTGAGTACGATTTTGTTTTTTCGTCCACATATATCCAACCGAAACTGTTAATGGCAGCACTTTCGGCTGGGTTATAGTCCAAAATCCAGACGAAATTTGCCTTTACAAAAACTTTTGCTATAGAGAATTTTCGGCAGGAATCTCATAATTTAACAAACTTTTCGTCTGGATTTTAAAAAAATTCGGCTGAATTTTTGTACTTATATCTAGACGAAAATTACTGTACGGCCAAGATTTCCCCAAATTTGAAAATTTTCGGTTGGATTAAGAACAAACCCAAACCGAAAATGGGGTTTCGGCTGGATTCTGGGTAAAATTTCAGACGAAAAACACTTCTGGAACACACAAAAATCACATTTTTACGTGATTTTAAAGATTTGAGAACATATAGAGGCATACTTGAGTGTTTTCTTGTGTTGATCCATGATTTACGGGGTAAAAGTGTTCATAATCTGCAGGATTGAGCTCCAGATTGTGATTTATGCCCTCGTGTGTGCCTATCAATTAAGTTTAACAATTAATCTTAGTTTCGTCTGGATGTTTACAATTAATCTTAGATTTTCGGTTGGATCTTCAAGGGGTAGTTTGGAATTAAAAAAATATGTTCGATAAGGGGTTTTGAGAAAAAGCTATTGGACAACCCTATTTTATCTTATTATCCGGCTTCTCTAACAATTCTGCCGGCCCCTAAAACAGCCAGTTTTTTTTTGTCTAGGACTACATTTTTTTTTTGCTTCTCTTGTCTCTGTGTATCCTACAACAAAAGAAAACACACATATATAGAAAGATTTTTTTTTTTTTTTTTGATACAAACATATATAGAAAGATTTGTAACTGCCATTTATTCTCCCATTTCCCTTCTTTTTCTCCAACTTCCGGAAGATATATTTGAATGAGTCCATTTGCAGTTGTGACTGCAGGAATTTGTGGCGGATCAGAGTCATAAACAAGCCAAGTTATATAGCTGCCGGACAATAAAGGGTGGGTGGACATGACAAATGCTTAGACTGGTTTGCCTTGGCCCCTATAATTGAATAGAAAACTCTGAAACAGAGTAAAGTGATTAAGACAGAGCAATTTTATACTGTAATAAGTTTTCCTTAATCATTTCATAATTTCCATTTAAACATCTTTCTTATACATAAATATAAGATTTCATTAGAAACTAATTACTACTAGTAGTTGATAATAATACATGTTGTAGGGCAAAAACCAGAGATAACAAAACCATCCACTTCTTCCCTGTTTTCTTAACAACTTAAAACTTAAACCCCCTTAAAACATTTTAGGGAAGAAAGAAAAATTACATAACAGAGCAGAATTACAGAATTTAAGCCCCCTTGATTCTTTAATAATTACTCCATCAATCAACCCCAACCCTCCATCTTTTCCATCTTCAAAATCATCAAATTACTAAGAAAAATTCATCCTTTTCTCAAAATTTTCCCCTTGAAATGATGAAAAACTCAGAAGTCCCCCCGAATTACGTCGCAGAATATAAACATATGTATGATATAAGTAGTGGTAATGATTGTTGTGAATGAGAAATTTCTTCGAACTTCAGATCTTTTATTTTCCGTTTAAAAAAATCACGGAAAATTAAGAAGAGTAAATTCAGAAGAAATGGAAGAAAGCAAGATTAAATTTTGATCAAGATCTATATCGATCTAGATCATCTAATCATAGACTTTTCAAAGTTCTTGATGATTTAATCAAGACGAAGAAGACGTCTCAAATCCTTAGTGGCTGAATCATCAATAATTGCTAAGGCACCACCAGCTTCTTTCTTAATTGAAAAAGTTGGTAATGGCAATGAACTAGGTGCAGGAGATAAATAAAAAGCATTACCAGCATATACTTCTGATCTAACTACCCTCTCAGAATCTGACGATTCCGATCCTGATGAATTTGAAAAACCACTGCTCAAATCTCCAGAAACTGATCTTTTAATTCTTAAATTCTCAGTTTTTTTCTTACTGTTAATATTATCTAAAGATTCACCTCTTTTCAATATCGTCACCCCTGTTGGTTCATTTTTAACCACAGCAGGCAATTCACTTTTAACAACAGACTTTGTTGTTGGAGTTGATGACCGGAACCCATTTCTACCCACAGACGTTGCTGTTGTTGTTGTATCTGATTGAGGAAAAACTCGGTGTTGTTGTTGGTGTTGTTGCTGTGGTTGTTTCCTATGGTCTGTTTTCCTGTAAAACTTGGGATTAGGGTTAGTATAATAATAAGAATTAGTTGATGGTTTTCTACGAGGTATGACCATCGATGGTGTTGATGGTCCTACTCTCATCAAACAATCTTGAGGTCTTAAAATCTCTGTTCCCATCTTTGATGATCAGATTCTCTGCCCCTAGAAATGAAAAAAAAGTTACAAAAATTTGCAGAGATGGATCTATGTATATGAACAAGAGAGAAAGAAAGAAGAGTTTTTTTCTTCTGGTATTCTGAATTGAATTGTGAACCCTGTTTCTTCTTCTTCCTCTTTAAAGGAGAGGGAATTATGGGTGTTGGTTTCTCTTTTTTCTTTCTTTTGCTCTGCTGTTTCTTTTCATTTCTTTGGAGGTTCCTATGGCATTTTATTATCTAAGAGAGAGAAAAATTCAAAAGGAAAAGATAACAGTCTTCTTCGACAGCTTGACGCCTGTCCCGATATCATTCGTTGATTTCCTTCGGTCCTATCTTTACACTAACGGAAAGCGTTAGAATAAACGGTGTTTGTTTTTGCTTTGTTTAATGCGCGTTTTCGAATGTAGGGACCATGTGTTTGGTGATTATAGGTCGTTAGATATTCGATATATCTAGTGGGTGCGATGGACGGTGGAGGGGTTTCGAGGGTGTTGCGTAGAAACAGAGAGTTTAATATCGAACATATGATTCACGTCTATGTGGAATGAGATTTGGTCAAAATTATTGTTGGTATTTGATTAAGTATTCTGAGCTGCCCTGTTTTACCTACTGCAAACCTAAATTAATTTATTTAATCTTTGAATGACTTAAAAGCCATTAGACTTTATTTTTGGACTTGGCTTTTTTGGATTTTTGACGCAAGGATTGAAGGGTAATCTGGTCGTGATATTTTGTGTGATGCATATTTATATTTCTTTATGTCATTCTCATCTTTCTTTTTCTGTTGTGTGGTCAGCTTTCTTTTTTAAATTGTCTAGGGGCTGAAGATATCTCTACCTCCTGATTGACGATATCCACCCCAGGCTTGTGTTGTCGGATTCTACTTTGCTTTGAGGACATTGCTTATTTATTTATTGAAGAAATCAAATGCTTTATTTTTCTTATGTCTTGGTAGACTAGACACTGGAGGCAGAGGGGGTGTTTCGTTGATAGGCCTATGCTTGGGGTGTTTCGTTGCGAAAATGCTTCTTGGACACCAAAGCATAGACACCCAAAATGAACACCAATGGGTGTCGTGAACTCATTGACTCATTTACTTATATGTGGGGCCCTGTTAATATATGGGGGGTGGGGTGGAAGGGTTTGAGCCAATGAGTTCTCGACACCTACTGGTGTTCATGTAAGGTGTCCACCATTGATGTCCAAGAAGCAGCTTCGGTTTCGTTGATAGGCCTATACTTGGGGTGTACATAGTTTTGAAAAACCATTAAATGATTAAATCGCAGCAAACCACGCCATTTACAATTCGATTATTAGTAATATCACCATTGTTTGAAATTATTTGATTTCAAATGTTCAAAATGGATTGATTTTCTCTCTCTAACGAATTTCGCTCTACGAATCGTTCCCTCTCCGAGTCTCTCCGATTCGTCAGAATCTTTTCATGATTACTTGATTTTCTCTCTTGGATCACAGTTATTGCTTTGCTGATTACTAGTTTCTTTTTAGTACGATTACTACTTTGGATTTGCACATAGTTTCATTACTTGTTTCTCATTAAGATTCACTTCATGTTACATTCTTAGATCATAACTTTAACCATCATTACATTCTCTCAACTCTCCTACGTACTCTTTTCTTTTTTCTTCTCTCCTTATTCAGAGATCAAGTAACCAGCTCCACTCTTTCCTTGGATAATCACGCTTTCTCTTCTCATAGCGACTTTGAGTCCCCTGGTACACAGGTGCAGAAGCAAGAGCTACCCTCTGAGATTCACTCTGAGTCACCACCGTTTTCGACGAAGATCCAACCCCAACTGCCTTCTGATCCCTTTGATTGCCGAACCCAGGTGGAGAAGCAGATGGAAGATGAGGACTCTGATCTCGGCACTCTTCTGGAAGCTCTCCATCTGCTACTTGATTACTCTGATCTCCGAAAGGAATTCAGCGGAACTGAGTACGAGAAAAAGTTGCAATCTGAGAATGGGAATCGGCGAAAAGTTTCTCACCTGCCACTGGACACCTGCGAAATCCACCAATTGGGCACAAACTACCTTTGGGCCAAACATTAACATCTATCTTATCAACAATGGTGGAGGATTGACTGCCTTTACTTACCGAAACTGGATTATGTTGCTCCCCATTCTTAACATCCTCATCGGAATCAGACTCGATGATCTCGATAACAACTGGAGGGGGTTTTGGTGGATCGGGGAGTATGAAAACCTCATCATCACTATCAGAATCACTATCAGTTTCAAACATGAAACGTTGATTGATTATCAGTTTCAAACATGAAACGTTGATTGATTATGGGAAACACCATGGTTGTGATACTGAAACTCTAAACTCCCTAATCTTGTTCTCTGCTAAGTACATTTTGAATGGATTAAGGGAGTTTATAAATACTCAAACCCCTTCAAAGGTATTAATAACAACAATTAAGAGGCTTTTAAATCAATTAGGCATCGATTCCGAGCAGCACGAAATTAAATCTGACATGACGTGCGAGAATTGGCGTCTTTTCTTTTAATCAGACCTTCAAGTTCCTCACTAATCAGGGTAAGTTTCACCCACTAATTTGGGAGGTAAACATACCTCAAACTTACTCCCAACGGATCTACAACGGTCTGATTCTTCCCATCTTGGAAGTATCATAAAGGTTAACATGGGTGTCCTTCACCATTGATTACCGTTAGATAAGTCTAAAAGTTGGTTTCTAGATAAGAGAAACTGTCAGGTCAGACATTTGACTTACCTAGTTGGGGTTTTTTCTTGGCAAACCGGTCCATTTCCTTCTCACATCCTCTTTGGGAATCATGTTGGTTATGCCATGCCCACGTGCAGTTTAGTTTGTCATTGCCCTGCGAGGAAAAAGGTAGGGAACATGAATTTATTCACAAATGGATACTGGCAAAAGACGGGAAATATATGCACCATCTCCTGACCGGTGATTGGGATTTAACCACCCAACACTACAAACAGTCAGATTACCAAATGGGTTACTCTCTCATCATGGAATCATACACTACGATTGCCTTTCCCAGGCCCAATTGCAAAATATCTTGTCAATGGTTGGTCAAGTCAAATATTTTTCCTGACTTACCAAAGCATGATAAACAAATAACACATAGTACAACAGAGACCTTTCAGGGTCTCTATGGTTCAAAAACCAACACTGCCAAAAGGGGACAAATAGACTTTGTTTCTATGCACTCCAAATTAATTGCATCACCTAACTCTGAGAATACTTGGGCAACAACTCATGAACTCCACTGCCAACACTGGTCTGCTCCCCTGGATGACCACCATCTATGGCTCACAACAAAACAAATATCATTGCTGGGAAGTCACTTTCATAATTTTGACCAACAAAGAAGAGTGGAATACTTCAACCAGTATGCCATAAAAAATCACGTCATCACTCTCAAGTTACCTTCAAACACTCAACCTCTGTTTTGGTTATTCTCCACAAAAGGACCATGTTTCTCATGGTAAGTGTGGAAGAAACCATTAACATCCTTGCTGAGAAAATGAAAAACACCAACATTGATCTTCATGATGATGAGTCGTGCATTGAGATTGATCCTTCATACCTGAAAGAGAAGGAGAAGAAGGATTAGTATCTCTATTTTCTAGGAAAACTTGTAAGAAGTAAAAGAGCCCTGATCATACCAACTGTATCAAACATACTTGGGATCTTACTAAAGGTTTCAACATCTCAAAATACAACAGAGGGTCCAATTTTTTCATCATTAGAGTGTGAGGAATACAAGAACCACCTTTCCCTGAGAGGTCCATGGGTGGCTCTTGGGAGCTTCTCTGTTCTTCTTCCCATCCCAAAAGAAGGTCCACGGAAACTTACTTTAAGAATGTTTGAAGTAATAATCATGAAACTTTACCTCAAGAGAGGTCCAGTTACTATGACTTCCTGGGAAGCTATGTATGCGGTATGCAAGCCTGCTGGTATTCTTCAAGAATTCAAAAGACGTTATGGTAAAGAAGATGATGTTAAGAATGTTGATGCAATTATCCTAATGGAACTCTAGGGGAAAATGCCAACAGGAATGTGGGCAAAAGTGGGTAATGTTAAGACTAGAATTGAGTATAGTTATGCAATATATCCTAATCTATGTCCAGCGTGCAGGATCCCATATCACTTTGCCTCTCCCTGTCTTGCTAAGACAAAAGAGCAGCCTACTGAGTTAATCAACAAAGGGAAGAATATTGTCAGCACCAATTTTCTTGTGGCTGATAAACAAACTCCTTCCTCACCTCAGTCTACCTCATCTGATTCTCACCTTATAACTGTTCATGTATCTAAAAATGAAGTCCCAAAAGCTCTAACATTTTGTGGGTTTCAATGGCGGTCTCCAGTAAACAAAATTAATGCTGAAGTCTCTAGCAAGGACTCCAATATGAAGGAATCCATTCAGAAAATCAGCCCACAAAGTTTATCTGATTCTTTCATCAACAAACCAAATCCAACTCTTGTGCTCTTGGGTCTGGATCTCTCTTCTCCAGTGATGATAAAACCATGGCTTTTGGTATGCAACCAAAGAACCCAATTTCCACTCCTGTTAAATCTAAGAGGGGTAAGAAAGGCAACCCAAAAAGCTAACTCTAGCAAAGCTCCTGAGATACCTCCAGGTTTTGAAAATGTTCTCATAAACAACTCTGTAAAGGAGTCTCATGAGCCTGAGTTTCCCTCTGGTTTTGAGAATGTTATCATAAACAACTCTAAGAAAATGCATCAAGGTAACTGGACCAGACAAACTAGAATCCAGTGTGAAAACAAGAAGAATATGTTGGAAGAGGACCCTAGAGAGCAAAATCCAGGTATCACAAAAAAGAGGAGAGGAGGCACTGATATAGTCCAAAATTGTTCCAGCAGCAAGTCTCAGGAAGGCAGTAAATAGGTCAAAAAGAACCTTTTCACAGGTGAGCTCCCAGAACAAAAGGGCATCACCATCACTGAGACCCATCACTATCTTGCTAGTGCCATAAATATACTTAACATTGTAAAAACTAGCATGGAAACAAGTGTGGTTACTCCTAAACCCTCCAGCTCTCAGGTATATCTTTTACTCCTTGTTAATTTGCCTGATTATAACATGAACTTTCAGTTATACTGCTGGTCCCTTAATACTTCTTATGGTTCATGCTTACTTGATACACACCATGCTAGGTAGAATTTTTTTTATCCTTCCATCTCCTATTTTTGGGAATTTGTTATGATGTTGAGCTGCAACTGTCAAGGGCTAGGTACTCTAGAAACTAGAAACTACCTTAAAGATATGTTAGGCACTCATAATACAGATATGTTCTACCTAATTGAAACTAGACAAATGGATATAAACATTCATAAATACCTTAGAAGCCTGAATGTTTATAGCTATTGGCTGGTCCCTCCTATTAGCACAGCTGGAGGCATGGAGATTGGGTGGAAGGACCATATTGACACCACTATCCATAGTCATGCCTATAATCAGGTAAATGTCATATACTGTGACAGAAACACCAATAGTAAAAGCATGATCACCTGTTTTTATGAGAACTCTCATAGAGGCCTAAAGGAAGCTTTTTGGAATATGCTAAGGAGTCTAAGAGGAACATGCTTCTCCCTTGGATTGTTATAGGAGATCTTAATGTGGTGCTTCACTATAGAGAAAAGAAAGGAAAGGGTCCCTTTAACAGAACAGAGGCTAACCTTTTCCTTAACATTATTGATGAATGTAACCTATCTGATTTAGGTTACATTGGTTATCCCTTCACTTGGTACAATCAGAGAGATAACATGGACCTCACTGAGGAAAGGTTAGACATAGGTGTTGTTAATGAACTTTGGCTTAACACATTCCCAGATTCTTGTATCCACCACATTGAGGCAATTGGGTCTGATCACTGTCCCATATTGCTTAAAACTAACCCCAGGTGGAGGGATGGTGCTATCCCCTTCAAACATTTTGGGAGATGGATAGAACACCCAGAGTGTAAACCCCTTATTGCTGAAACTTGGGATGTTCCTATCCAAGGCTCTCCAAGTTTCAGTTTTACTAAGAAACTTGTCAAGCAGAGTCTTAAGAAATGGAACAAGCTGAGCTATGGGGAAATTAAAAGTAACATTGAATGCATCAGAAACAAAATTCATCAGGAAAAAACTGCTCCTACTAAGCCTACTCTAGGTTGAAAAACCTCAAAACCAAGCTAAGACAGTGGAGTAAAGTGGAGGAGGACTTCTGGAAAACTAAAATTCGAGATCAATACATAAAACTGGGAAATAAGAATACTCACTATTTCCACAGCATAGCTAGAAAGAGGTATAGAAGAAACATAGTGGAAATATTGCAGGATAACAATGGTGTTTGGCTTACCTCCAGAGATGATATCTCAAATTGCCTTACCAATCATTTCTCTGTTGTCTCTACTACTGTCCACCCTGTGATTGATCTTAACATTATTGATCTCATCCCTGGGGTCATTAATAAGGAGGATATTCTCAATTTGGACTAAATTCATGATGCTCTTGAAATAAAAAATGCTCTCTTCTCGATGGAGGGTAATAAATCCCCAGGACCAAATGGTTTCCCACCAAATTTCTTCCAAGATAACTGGGAAACCATTGGAACAGATCTAAGTTATCTAACTGAGATGATCCAAAGTTTTTTCAAGACTGGGTATATCCTAAAAGAACTGAATTCCGCTTTTATTTCTCTCATCCCTAAGGTCTTGCATCCCACTTCAGCTAGTGATTTTAGACTCATATCTTTATGTAACACAACATACAAGATTATCTTTAAAATCCTAGATAATAGGATGAAACACCTTCTCCCTAAGATCATTTATCCATATCAGTCTGCCTCCAGGCAGACATATTTCTGATAACATAGCAGCGGCATATGAAACTATACATAAGATGAGGAAAAAAGAAGGAGCTTCAGGGCTCATGGGAATTAAGATTGATATGTCTAAGACCTTTGACAGAGTCGAATGGGCTTTCCTAATACCTATAATGAAGAAAATGGGCTTCTCCCAAAACTGGTGCAACCTAGTCATGCAACGCATCTCTACAACTAACCTTGCCATTCTCCTGAATGGTTCTCCATGCAATTCTATGCTCCCGCCAGAGCCCTCCGCCAAGAAGACCCCCTCTCTCCCTACCTTTTCATAATTTGCATGGAAGCATTCTCTAGAACCCTTATGGATGTTGAATCCAAAGGGCTTATCCATGGCACCAAGGTTAACCACAGAGTTCCTTCTCTTAGCCATGTGCTTTTTGCAGATGACTGCCTAGTTTTCTGCAGAGCCACTAATCAAGAGGCAAGGAATGTTCTAAGTATCATTAACAGATTCAACTCTTGCTCTGGTCAGATGATAAACTTTACAAAGTCTGGTGTATTTTTCAGTTATAACGCCCATCCAGAGTAAAGAGACAACATATCTGACATCCTCCGGATCAATAACATCTCAATGAATGACAAGTATCTAGGTGCTCCCGTATTTACTAACAAAAACAAGGTCATATCCTTTCATCCTATAGTTGACAATATGAGAAACAAACTAAAACAGTGGAAAGGGCACTCTCTTAATCCTGCAGCTAGGTCAGTCATGATCAAAACTGTAACTTCTAATGTAGGAGTTTATCAAATGGGCAGTTTTCTTGTCCCTGAGGAAGTGATAAAAGAAATGGAAAAATTCAGCGACTTTTCTTCTGGGATAAAGATGAATGTCAACCCAAAGGGCTCGCTTTAAAAGCCTGTGAAGACATTTGTAAACCTAAAGAAAATGGAGGTCTAGGTTTCAGTAATCTGGTCACCTTCAACTCTGCTATAACCTCTAAAATGAGATGGAGGATGCTTAAGCAACCTGATTCACTATGTGCTAGAGTGATGAAAGCTAAATACTTCCCTGATTCTGAAATCATGAAAATTTATATCCTTCCAAAAGACACAGACTCATGGATGTGGAAGGGTAACTTATATGGTATATCTAACATTCAGAAAATTGGATTTTGGAAAGTTGGCAATGAGGAGGACATTGATATCTGGAAGGACAACTGGATTCCAGACAGATGCCCACCACATAACAAACCTCTGAACTGCCCACATAATGTCAGCAAAGTAGCATATCTCCTAAATGATGCTACAACATGGGATAATGCTATTTTGATCAATTGTTTTGATAATAAAACCATCTCTATCATCACCAAGATTACTCCTGGAGGGTCTAACTCTAAAGGCACTATCATCTGGCCTCTCATACCTACTGGTGACTTCTTTGTTAGCTCCCTATACAAAACATGATGAAAGAGCCTAACTCTATAGTGGATAGCCAACCATGGATGTTAATCTGGAAAATGGAGGTCCCTCCATCAAAATTTTCTTATGGAAATGTGTTCACTCCATTCTTCCTACTAACGCTAAAGCTACTAGGATCTAAAGCATATTAGTACAACTTGTAAACTCTGTAATGGTCCAATGGAAAACCTTTCCCATCTGTTCATACACTGCCCATTCACTAATGCAGTTTGGGAAGGCCTGAAATACATCCATTGTAGAGTTTATGGCCAATGTACTGATTTCCATGAGTAGATGAACAACTGGTTCAAGAACAGTGGGAAAAATCAAAATACTATAGCATGGAAGGAATTATGTGATGTGGTCACATGACATGTCTGGAAAGCTAGATGTGACCTATCTATGACTAACATCTCTAACACACCTAGCTCAATTGTGCATAAGATAACCAAATTCATCAATCTTAATAAGGCAGTATGGAGGAATGATAAACTTCATGCAATCTACTATGCTGCAGAGGAAATTGATGTGTACCAGGAAATTGAAACAGTGCAAGCAACAGAAAATCCTGATTTTTTGTCCCTGAAAATCAACATTGCTATCAGTACCCAAAGCTCTCCTAATGGAAATACTGGAATAGGTCTAATTCTTTTCGATGATGCAGGAAAATGCAGATGAGCTAAAAGAGTACCATCTTACCTCAGAACCCTAGACGATCTGGAGCAATTGAGAGCAGATGAAGCATACAGTTGGGGAGTTGAGATGAACTCGAAGATTGAATATGAAAGCAACTCTACTGGTGTCCTCAAACTCCTGATTGACAAGAAGAACAACCTTTTGAAGAGCTGATTCAACAGTACCACCAATAAAACTGAAAAGTGGACTGCAATTTTACCTTATTTTGAAACAAGCAACTTCCACAAGATTGAAGATCTCTCGAACAAGGCGACTTTAAATTTGTCCTTTATTTGTAGTACTACAAACCGTCCTCAATTGTGGAGGGGTTTGAATCCTAGAACTCTTTTGGAAAACCTTAACTCTCATGATCTTTACTTTTATCGCCTGAGGAGCATATCCCAATTATCCGATTCCATGAACCCTAACACTGATAATATAGGGTGGATATTTGTGGGGTGGAAACAAATTACTTGTAACCGGTTTGACTTTTTTATGATTAAAAAAAAAGTACCTCAAAATGCGCTCATTTATTGTGAGAATGTAGATCTTTGCAAGAGCAATGTATCCCTAAAAAATTAGCTTTAAATCTAATATCATTTGGAATTTATGAAACAAATGTCGTTGAAATTGTGAGATAGCGTGACTAGGCCTGCACATCGATCGCTGACTGAGTTTTCGGCTGCTACCTTTGTCCTAAACCGATGTAACCTCGGTTATGGAATTAAAAACCTTTACCTTACAAAAAAAAAAAACCTGATTTGGTACTGAAAATGCAGGGGTACCGAAATACAACCAAATTTTT
>JAJJMA010322464.1:2867-16766 GCA_023529015.1 Papaver nudicaule
GCGGCACAACTTGTGCCGAGCGGCCTAGCTTGTGCCGCCAGCGGCGGTAGCTAGGCCGCTCGGCTCTTTTTAGACCGTTATATAGCTTTTACCATAGTGGCAAACGTTGTTTGCCCATCCATTTGGCAGAGCAAAGGGAAATTTTTTATCCCATCCATAAGAATTGCCCCTGGGTCCCTTAATTAATTGATCTCAGACATGCAGTAAGTTTTCCCTCAATATATGTATGTATAAACACAAGGGCACAAAACAATAAGTACATATGGTTCACACAATCTCATCACAAGAAGAAACTACTAGCTAGAGATATGAGTATAATGTTAAGCCTCTTGAGATTTTTTCATTAGTTTTTAAGGATTCTGTAATGTGGGTATCATTTGTATATTAACCAAATAAGGATGTTTACATAATTTAATCAAACATGTAACCCATTAGGGGAACCTAACCTAATTAAGTATTCATTAGACTATGATCAAACTCTACCTGTACCTACTATATATATACATAGTTTTTCATGGTATTTTCACTCCAACTTACAACAAAAGAAATTCTCACCCGAAACATACCTCAGAACCTAAGAACAGTAGTATAGCACTCAAAAAGACTATCTTTCGTCTTCACTTTTCATACAACAAAAATGACAGGATTTGGTTCTCCTTGTGGAGCTTGCAAATTTTTGAGAAGAAAATGTGTAAGGGGTTGTGTTTTTGCTCCTTACTTTTGTCATGAACAAGGAGCTACGCATTTTGCTGCAATTCACAAAGTCTTCGGGGCAAGCAATGTTTCGAAGCTTCTCACTCATCTTCCGCTGGGTGACCGTTGTGAAGCTGCTGTCACAATTTCATATGAAGCTCAAGCTAGAATCCAAGATCCTGTTTATGGATGTGTTTCTCACATCTTTGCTCTCCAACAACAGGTATGCACATTCTCCGAGTATCATATACTGTATCTAGGAAATGTAACTGAATTGTCATTCTTTGTACGTTTTCTTATGATGTTTTCCTTTGTGTTTTAGGTTGTGAGCTTGCAAGCACAAATAGCAACACTAAGAGCACAACAAGCAGCTCAAGGTTTCGGAAATATCAACACTTCAGCAAATGATCATATTCATCAACAAGACAATCACAACAAATTGTTCTACGGAGATTTTCCTACTACATATCCCCAAGATATTCATGCTTTGAATATGCAGCTAAACGAATCAAAGATACTTTCAGAACAGTTGTATCAAAACAATAGTTCCATGAATGATAGCAACAATACTACTACCACTGATGAAAACATCTTCTACTATGAAAATGGAGTGGTAAATATGGAAGATTCACCAAGTAACCAAATGAGTCAAGAATATCATGATCACCAATCTTCTACACCACCAGAAGAAGCTATTCATCAGTTCATGACTGGTGCAAGTTTTGATGAGCAATACTCATCTGATGAACATCATCAACATGCAGCAATGGCTTCTCACTATCTCGATGACATGCAAATGAATGCAAGGAAGTGGACATTCCAAGACACTGATCAAGTCGACCTTCAATCGATGGCTTTCGCTTATTTTCAACACTCATGATAAGCGTAAGAACACTAGCGGCCGCGGCGGCAATGGAGCAGACTCAGATGAGTTACGTATACTCATCAAATTTTCAAATACTACAAAAACAGAGAAATGCAACTTTTGCTGCAAAATCTAAATAAGCTTAGCTAGGTAGTCACTAGAGATAGAATAGCAGTCCTATATAAATTGTCCACTCTACTAATTAAGAGAGTCTTTTGTAATCTTTTCTTGTATCCTTGGTTGGAAGTGCGGTATCAGAATAGTTACTTATTAATAGTGTAATTTTTGTTAAAATCTTAATGGAGGAAACCGGAGTTTTATTCTGATGTTGTTGAACAAATTAATAATGTGTTACCTACAGCTTGCTTGGATACTGACATTATGATCATTATATGGACAAGTCGAGTGCACGTGCGTTGCACGTTTGCAAATGCTGATTTTTATTTTTTCATACTGTTTTCTATATATGCAAAACTATCACACACTGCAACAATTGAACTTGAATTAATATCAAATTATATTAATATTATACATACAGTGATGTGCAAAATCATCCTATACTTCATTAGATTTTGAGATTCAATAGAATGAAGCTAAAGTGCTTAATGGACAACAGTAACCTCGGGTAGGTACACATCATCAACAGCAGCAAGTACTTACCTTGCTCCAACAACAGATATGCAGCAACAAAAATGCTTAATTGGCGTATTTACATTGGTAAATGGTGTTCCGCATCTCGTGTTGCTGTAGGTGTTCTAAAAATGTGACCCTTGAGCTGCTTATGTCCAGAACTTTTCGACTAAGAAAGAACTGATCAGTCACCATAGTTAGTCAGGCATTTACTCAACAACCTTATCTGTTATGCTGTTCAAAAATTGACATGTGCTTCATATGTCGTGTCTATATCAAAAAGACCCATCAATTGATTTTGGCAGATAGCCATTCCAGCATAAACCTGCATAAAACTGAAATAAGGAATCCGTTGCTACGCATTACTTGGAAGATAATTTCTCAAGTTGAACTGTAGCTCTTCTCCCCAAGTGAAGATTGTAGCACGTTCTGAACTTTTTCCTTTCCTCAAAGTCACATTTCCAACGCCTTTGGACTATATCTGAGCTTTTTAGGATAATTGGTTGATCTCCAACTCCTCTTTGACTCCTTACCTTGTTGTCTTTTGTAGTTGTTCTGTCTAGTCGTTTAGCTAGGCATATTGTCAAGCACCATGACTGCAAGTCTGGGGATTGGACTGTTCCAACGGTATAGGGCTTGAGATGTAACAATCGATCGAGCTACGAAATTTAAAAGTGTGTTTTACAGCTGGAAAATGTGTAATTGTTGATGAAACATACAAACACAAATCAAGCAAGACCCCTACCATGAACACAACCTTAGAATTCCAAATCATTATGTATTATGCATTAAGAATTCAGAACCATACCTGATCGGAGAAGATGAAAAGAAAACTAATTTATAATCAATTTAATTAGCTCTGATTCTTTGATCACCACCTTCGTCAGCAAAGTTTCAATAATTGGGCAAATCGACCGTAGCTTCTTCGTTTATGAAAACCAATAGAGTTAAATCATCATGTTCATCAGTAACTCATAGAAACCGAGCAGAAACTTAAGCAATAGGTTATTTAATCAGGAGATCGTTAATGGAGGACCTGGTTCTAAGAGAGAGGCGGGCGAAGATGAACAATTCGAAAGGAAGAAGAGACTGAGAAGAAAGTGTGAATTATTTATTTGCCCCTTCTATCTTTCGAATTTACCGCAAGATTAGTGAAGACCAAGGCCAAACAGATAGAAAATACGGAGGGGTAAGTTAGTCTTATCAAGTGCGAAAAACGAAAAAAACCGGACAGACTTTTTTTTCGGGATTTTATTTGATCCGACGGGTGTGTTTTAAAGTTTGACAGATCAATGGCTACGAAGATCAATGGCTACGAAGGGTGAAAGGTTTGAGATGGATTGCTTGCCTTAAAAGGGGGGAGATATTGAGTTTGATCCCCCTCGTAGATTGTTTATAAAACGATAAATACAGAACTAGCAAGCTTAAGCTTAAAACACAGTTAAACTATTCGTTGACATTTATATATTCTTAGGATTTTGAAAATGTCATGCTCTGTATTCTATAGAATAAGAAAAACAAATGAAAGAATAGTAAAATGATGTGATCAGAGATTTATGGGATTTTCCCATTGTAGAGTTATAAGTAGCTCATTCATAGAAAGTTCATCCAAGATAACTTTTACGAAAATCAAGAAAAAACAAGCGGATGAATAACCAAGGATTGGTTCGAAGAAGTTAGATAAGAAAGATCAACATAAGGTTAAATGGGCGGCTGAATAATTAAGAACTCTAATGGTTCCATACTGTAAAGTAATGTACACAGTAATGGTTAATGCGTTTTGCCATTCTAAATCCTAATCGGTCATACGTCATTTTTCTACTAAGTAATTAGTGGAGATAATAGTCCCACATGGCCCACTTCCTAAGCCAATATGTAGAATATAAGCATGAGAGCCGCTCCACTCATTGCCAATTGATTTTAAGTTGGAAGCTCATGGTATCAGAGCTAGGCCTTGTATGAGATGTAAGACCGAAATAAGACCCAAGAAGGCAACGACACGATGTAGAGGACTCAAAGAGCTCTATATGTGGAGGGGGCATAGTGGAGATAATAGTCCCACGTGGACCACTTCCTAAGCCAAGATCTAGAATATAAGCCGTCACTCCACTCATTGTCAATTGGTTTTGAGTTGGAAGCTCATCTATTAATAATAACCGACAAATTATCTCATCACATGAATGAGTACACTAATGTTTTATGAAGAGGGTTGGCGAACCAACCTTTGGGATTAAAGGATTTTGTTTTCCATCATCTTTTCCTAGCTACTTGAGATTAGAGCTTCTCCAATGGAATGGGTGTGGGGTAAAAAATCTGAATCCATGTAGAATCCACCTTCATTTTTACAAAAATCCTTCTCCAACCCTAACCTCTTAAACCATTATCTAGATGATGTGGACCAGTTTTGGGAAGACATCCTCTATGTGAACCTCTACATCTAGAGGTTCACATAGAGGATGTCTTCCTATCCAAGTCAACATTTACTAATTAAAATTATATCTAACTTGTCAAATATAAGAAAAAATACTCCCTCCGTTACATTTATATAGGCGCAATTAGGACTTTTTCATGTTTCAAATTATAGGCGGAGTTCAACTATCAAGGCATTTTTTTACAACGTATACCCTTATTAATAATACATAGGTAATTGTCTTGGGAATAAGACAAAGGGCAAAACAAGAAAAAACATGATAATTTATGAATTCAAAAATGTTTTCTTAATCTAAGAGATTTGGTCTCTCCGCCAATATACGTGAAACGGAGGGAGTATTATTTTTTCGTTAATAAAATCTTTAAATTAAATTGAGAATAATATGACAACTAGATAAACAATAAGTCAAAATGTATGGAGAAATTTATTTATATGATCCTGATAATTTTGGTCATTATTCTTTTAACTCCCGGGGTTTTACAATAATTAAATTATACAAATTATTGATATGACCTTATAAACTAAAATCACTTTTTCTCTAATTTTGGAAAAAAATAAATATCTCACGTACTATAATCCAAAATTTAATAAATTTTATATATTCCGAAAGCTCTCGACTAGATCTACACAATGAGTATCATTGTCGATATGTTTCGAAGATTTTTTTTTCCACGCTACCGGTGATGGTTGTTTTCTTTGTGTGCATACTGTCTTCACATCAAAATTGATAATGATATCTTGTTTGTTGTTTTCACTATGTATATCCATTTCACCATGAAACTCAAACTTTTAGAAATCTTGATTAGATTGTGCATATCGTCTTCACTATTTTGCTATCCATTTCTCAATGAAAGTGTTTATGGTATTTATTCTTCAAAATGATGTACAGAGTATATGCACATCTAATTTTTTGGAATTTTAAGCTACAACTAATAGATGTAAAGATTATATGCACATCTATTAGATGTGAAGAGTATGTGGACATCTAATTTTTTAGAATTCTAAGCTACAACTAATAGATGTAAAGACTATATGCACATCTATAAGATGTGAAGAGTATATGCACATCTAATTTTTCGGAATTCTAAGCTACAACTTATAGATGTAAAGATTATATGCACATCTATTAGATGTGAAGAGTATGTGGACATCTAATTTTTTCGAATTCTAAGCTACAACTAATAGATGTAAAGACTATATCCACATCTATAAGATGTGAAGAGTATATGCACATCTAATTTTTTGGAATTTTAAGCTACAACTTATAGATGTAAAGATTATATGCACATCTAATTTTTTTGGAATCATTTAGATAATAATATTTATTTATAAAACAAAAATCTAATATTCGTATTTATGCTTGTTGTGTAGGTCTTTCAAAGAGCTTTCCGAACATATAAAATTTGTCAAATTCTAACATACGGTTTATGAGATATATTATATTTAAGTTTGATTGGAAATAATACCCCTGAAAGATAGAGTTCCACACTTTATTCAAATGACCCTAAATATTCCTCTATTGACTTTCAATATTAAATGGGCCTCATCCCTCTCAAGCCAAGGGTCAAGAGAGTAAGGGAGAGTGATGGAAGGGTCAAATGAATTCCCACAAATATGTATATAGGTTGGAGAAGGATTTCTTTTCATTCCTTATATTTATGAAAATAGTTGATAGAGGATGGCTTCCCACAATGTCACATATGAAATATAGACAACCACTATTGGAGAAGCTCTTATAAAAATTAAGAAATCATCACCAATTAACTACTCCCTCCGTCCCACATAAATTGAGCTAGTTGGGATTTGCACAATTATTAAGGCAAGGAAGAGAGAGATTAACTTTTTACTATTTTTTTCAATTATACCCTTATAGATAACATGATAGTAAAATTTAGAAACGACATATCTCTCAAATTATGACACGTATCTTTGTAAACTTTATATCATTGAAAAGCATTTTAAAACACCTACGCAACGAGTACAAACATGACTACGAAATTATAAATATTTATCGTACTAAAAATTTCATAACAATAATCAATTTAAAGGGTAAGATTAGAAACATGGTCTATATAATAGAACTAGCTCAATTTATGTGGGACAAAATCAAATTAGAACTAGCTCAATTTATGTGGGACGGAGGGAGTATTATACTAGAAAAACATGTATTTTAAAACATACTCCACAACTTGATCCGCGGTCGATGAAATACTAGTTTGAGATTCACTTTCACCTTGCGCTGCATTTGCTCTCACACGGTTTTATCCACGTTTTCATATAGTGAGTCGACTATAAACTTGAAGTAATATAGAATGCTAGCTAGCACCGAGAATCCGGGTTTGTATTTGGCCTTTTGACCTAAACTGGGTCATTCAACAGTTTGTGTTAGGAATTTGTACAACCAATTTAGAAAGATCAAATTTTATAATTTGTCCTCTGGATTTAAACTAAACTATAGGTTAGAACTTATAAACTGTTCTAGGATGAATTCGCCTTTCCCCTTTCGTCGGTCGTTTATTTATTTACCCACGAATTGGGCTTTAGTTGTAGGCTTGTATCCCATTTCTTCGATTATTTGCTCTTTTGACTTTTGGTGCCTTGGTAGAAAAGGAGTTTGCACTTTGCCCAGCAGTCGGCACCACCTTTTAGTTTGCACAACACCCAATTTATCCCCATCCAAGGTATGGCTATGGGGTGGCTTAGTGGTGTGTCTAAATATAATTTCCTTTTACCTCTAACTAATGCTACTACCTTTTGTTTCACAACATAATTGATTCTAAAAACTACGGAATCTGAACCACTTTTAAACCTGGTTATATCAGGGGTTGCAAAAACTAACTTTGGAGCTAAAGGGCTCCAAAAAACATCTATTTTTATCCATCCAATGACTCAAGCTAAGGGGTTCCACTTCTATTGTTATTCTCATCCAACAACTCAAGCTAAAGAGCACCTAAAAGAACCAATTAAATACAATCGCTATTTAATTTGGCAGTTACACGCTGATTGTTCTTGATGCATTTCGCTTACAACAACCATTATCAAGAGATTCATGAGCATGTTGAGAGCATAAACTATGAAAAGATTGATTAATTGCTTTGATTTCTTCAGCATGATTCAGTTGTTCATTACGATAACCATGTCTTATCACCACAATTTATTGTACACTACCGTCATGCATGGATCCATTTCTATTATTTGTAATCAAAACAAAAAATAAAACAAAAACTCAGATTATTCAATACCACCATCCACCACCCATCAACAACCACCCCTATCCCCCACCACCACTGCCCACCGCAGAAGTTCTACTTAGAATCAGATAAACTCTAACAAAACCTAAGAATATAAACTATTTGATGAAATGCCTAACAACAACAAAATTAAGACAAAAAAATTCTTTTAAATTCTACTCAGAATTTAAAATATTTGCTTGGATCCCTTTCTGTTATCTGCAACCAAACAAAAAATAAAATAAAAACTCAGATTATCTGATACCACCCAAAGCAGAATCAGATAAACTCTAAAAAAAAACTAGGAATTTAAATAGTTTGTTGAAATGCCTAACAGAAAACCCTAATGAAACCTTCACAATAATGGGGATAAAATCAAGAATTTAAAATTTTAGAGAAATAAATTAATCAAAAGAATCACCTGAACATGTTTAGCTTTAGCATAAGGAGAATTACAATTAGGAACTGTATTATCACAAGGAGAATGAAAAGAATCAATAATTGCTTTCTTTGTTGATGATAAAGGAGGAGGAGTAGGTTTTAATGGTGTACATGGAGTTGATTTTGTTCTTTGAGGTGTTACATGACTAAAATCCTTACAATCTTTCTTCATATTTTGTTGGTATGTCAAGCTTAGTTGTCAACTTTAGTAATCAAAACTCGTCCGCTAAACAACACACAATTAGGTGAAGTCATGAGAGAGTTAGCTTTAGGTTGTGGAAGATTTTGGTAGGATTTAGAATCACTGCTTGAAGAGTTGAAGAAAGACTGAAGATCAAACGAAGACATCCGGCTTCATCATTCAAGAGGTTAGTGAATCTAAATAACGCGATTCCATTATCTTTTACACTTGTGCTACAAAAGACATAAACATAACTCTCATCTTGAGCTTTACGTTATGACTTGATCACTTGTGATCAGTGTGCCTTAAGATAACTCCACTTTACCGCTTGCGGTATTTGTGTTGTAGTTATGACGTTCCATATTGCTTAGAGCTTTCTTTTCTTCTCCGTCTCTAAGTTAATATAAAGGTTTTTCCTAAAACCTTTCGAGTTGGATATAGCAATGTGATGTTATCTCAGTAGTACTACGAGATTTAATCCATCACAGTATTGTGTCTCTTCTTACCTAGTCTGGCTCTGTCGGATTGATTGCATATACTTGTATGATCTAATGTAAAAGAGATCGTGACTCACACTTATGTTGTGTAGACTCGAAATACTGTTGTTCGGAAATTCGAATACTACGTCATTGTTTGGCTCTGAATACTGAAGTTCTGAATCATTCATTTAATTCTGTATATGAACATCTTGTATGCCATATCTCACTTCTGGATTCCGAAACCATATTTGTGTATTCTCAATTTATGAATTTTCAATGTTCGAAACCTCAATGTAGGTTTTGGTAAAACTAAACGTTGATTTCGAAACCCTAATCTGGTTTTCGTATTCATAAGCTATTGGTCTGAAACTAAATATTGTGACCAATGAGATAACACAGATTCATAACTATGTTTGTTGGCTTACAGTGACTTGAGAATCGAGGCCAATGTGTCTTGATCATGTGAGTTCTAAAAGGTCGAAAAGACCCCGGGGTTTCCTAAAGGTTTATGTGAACCGGGAAATATATTCCTGTGTGTCGAGGCTAAAAAGGTGTGATGCTGAAACGATTCTCGACCACATGGACTCTCAAGTACGACACCAAACATTTGTGGAGAATTTAATATGTGTTTCTTGTTTCGAAACCTTAACCAAGGTTTTGTTAAACAGAATCTAGATTTCGAAACCAAGCTTTAGGTTTCGCTATATGGAAACTTGATTCGGGAACCTTAATACGGTTCTGGTCATATAATGAACTTTAGGTTCCGAAACCTTAATTTGGTTTCTGCTAAAACAGATGTACATTTCGAAACCATAATATGGTTATCTCAGAATGCGTAACTTCGAAGTTCAAACTCTACATTTTTGATTTGTGCTTCAACGAATTAATGAGTTTGATATTCTCGGTTTGAAGTTTGAATTCGTTCATCTTCAATGTACAACTAAAGTGAGATTAAGTCATCATCAGAAATATGGTTAGTCTCTTCAGATAGGTAGACACATGATTTCTGATCAATACTGTACGTGATTAAAATCTTCGTATGATTTTACTACTCGATCAAATATTCATTTGATTATTCATTTGATGTTTTGATTTGAATTCTTGGATATCATTAACGTGACATCTATATTGGAATCAAGAATTCAGGAGATTTAACATTTTGCTATTACTCGTGGAATCTCACACCGTACTCCAATGGTATATCTATTTGCGTGATTCAGAATGTCTGTTGAACCTACGTGTTCACTTAAGCTTAACACACAAGGCTTGTCCACGTCTGTTATGATATGTTTATGCGGAACGTTGAACCACGTTGGACCAGATCCCACTTCCAGCTAGGTTCATCTGGTTAGAAGTAATAATATCAAGGAATTAATGTCGACATTGTTAAAGCTGATGACGACATTTAGAAGTAATAATATCTAAGGAGATTTTCGAAACAAAAGGACACGTTTCGAAATGAGCTCTTTCCCAGGGAGCATATTTGGTAAGCGTTATATTTCGAATTAAAATAGATATCCAAATATACCTTATGAATATTATTTGCTTTGATTGATCTTGGCTAAACATCTTTCGAAAGTATATTTTCTTTACGAATTATATTTTTCTTAAATGTAAAATGCTAGAGTATTAGATCTCATTAAATGCTTTGAGACTAAATGAGGAATTTCGGAATTAATATATAAATGTGCTTTGTTGAATATCAGAAATTAAGTTTGCCTCATTTCAAAGCTAAGCCTTGGTGAATATAAATAGGAATGGTATCTCTCCTAAAAGCTTTATCCCTCTACCAAGCTCTTCTTCGGAATTGTAAGCTTGTGTTTGTCGCTTTTCTTTTCAGTTACCTTTGAGCTTTTGCTCTCGGTCTAGAATTGCGTGAAAGTCTTCTCTAGGGATCGAGAAGCCTAGAAGTACCTCTTACGGGAAACTAGTTTATGTTTACTAGTCTTCTTTGAATTGTACTTGTGTTTTTTTCTATCACGTATATCAAACCTTGTGATCTTGTTTATTCTATGGTCCTTCTCTTCTGCAATAAGGCCACTCAAGATCGTTGTGATTAGAACATACTATTTATCTATTAGCCTGGATTTGTCAGCAAGCCGCTTTCGGTTTGTGTGACTAAACAATAGATATTGAGTGGAATCAAGATCGTTGTTATTGGATTTGTTCTTTGCAGGTACACTGTTCTTCAAGGTCATATCATATCGTACTTGCTACAGCTATCTGCTTGACTCCAACTGGGACGACAAGGTTGCTCTTTTGGGAGTTTAGGTTTTGAAACCTTGATCGATATCTCGAGGTGTTTATTGCCTAATTAAACTCAATATCCTCGCTCTTGGTGTAAAACAACTTCGGTTAAATATCCGTTAGTTACCAAGGATATCATCTAGCGATTTGACCTGCCGCTATTTGGTTGTTGTCCGTAAGGTTGTAATCGTCCGATTGGAGGTCGTGTAGCGATAGTCCTCGCGACGGGTTGTGAGGAAACTCTTGCGTAAGACAGTAAAGGACGTCTGTTTGCGTAAGGGAGTACATGTGCGTGACCGCCTTGCTGTGGTTGGAGGCGTAGGAATACTGAGGGGGAATCTTTGTGACTAATAGTCGTATTAGGGTCATATTGTCTGCACCAGCTAGTCCAAAGTCTGAGAGTAGGTGTGTTGGCGGCTTAATTCTTAAGAGTATTCAAAACTGGACTAGGTCCCGGGGTTTTTCTACGAGTTTGGAGTTTCCTTGTTGTTGATGGTGGTTTTTGGCGAGGAGGTCACAGGAGTAATTTTGCATTGATTTCTGGCGTCCTGGAATAGCTCGAGACTAAGGTATGAATTTATTTTATGTTAGGGATAAGATATTTTGGTTGTCGTTAGCCATGCTTTGATATCTCACGACCCTAGCCTAGTAGCATGGTCTATATCCCTAGCCTATACGTAAAAAATACCTAAGCATGTGCATTAGCCTAGCTCATGCTCGAGCCAAACCTAGGCAATTCACGTCACTAACACTTGGAGACACACGGCCATCCCTTGGCATGGATGCCTCACGCCATCATTCCCTGGCCTATAGCCCTGAGCTTAACCCCGCCATTACCTTGGCCACCATCCTCTTGGTCTATAGCCCTGAGCTTAACCCCGACATTACCTTGGCCACCATCCTCTTGGCCTATAGCCCTGCGCTTAACCCCGCCATTAGCTTGGCCATCCTCTTGGCCTATAGCCCTGAGCTTAACCCCGGTCACACCTTGGCCATCATCCTCTTGGCCTATAGCCCTGCGCTTAGTCCCGCCACCAGCTTGGCCTATAGCCCTGCGCTTATCCCCACGGCCACTAGCTTGGCCTCTTCCTTGTCCTCACGGCCCCGCCTAAGTCCAATCTTTGTCCACGGCAATTCCTTATCCTTGTGCTCACGCCCCTTCTCCTTAGAGGCCCACGGCCAATCTCTGCCCTAGCCTTGGATGCCCATGCTTCTAGCTTGCCCTAATCTTGGATATCCATGTCTTTGGCGTGCCTTGGCACTTGGGTGCCCACGCCACCTCCTTGGCTTGATTATGGGTACCCACACTATTGCTCTGGCCTAATCTTGGAGCTCCATGACTATGCCTTGGCCAAATCTTGGAGGCCCAAAGTCAGGGCGCGGCCAAACATTGGAGGCCTTACGGTTTTCCCCTGCTTGTGCTCATGGAGGGCCACGACCCTCTCCTCTCTCACGGGCTCTAGTTGCCCCCTTGGGACTAGAATATATTCCTCTCTAGCTTCCCCTCTATTTATGGGTCCCACTGATCCAAATCCTAGAGGATTATGGATTTTATTTAGTCCATAATACTCTAGTTTCCTAATCAAGGAAATCTGACAGCTCACGTATTTCCTCATGGCGTGATTTTTACAGCCCAATATGTGAGGAATTAGGGGGTGCTTCCTTCACGAGATATTTTCCTATGTGAGTTCCCTATAACATACTAAAAATTCAGAATTTTACCTAATATAGGCTGGCCTGGGCGATTTTATTAATGGATAACATGCAAACTGTCCAGAAATCCGAAAATAACATAAATGTTATGGCTCATTGTTTGTACCATAGTATTTTGGCGCCCTATTATTGGCTAAGAAGTGCAATACAGGTGCCCAAACACTTAGTATGGCTAGACAACCATGATATGGGGTGGAAACCAAAGTAGTTAATATCGTGTATCGGTATCGTATCGGCTAAGGCCGATACACCTATACAAAAGATAATATCGGATATAATCGGGGATACATAAGCAACCTCACAATTTCAATTGTTCCAAGTTCATCTATGTATTATATTGCTCACTAGTTTAAGTACTTTCATAAGATTATTAATGATGAATATAAAATGTATATGATATCAAAATCTACAATTAGTAACTAAATAACACCATGTAATCTCCTAGTGCTAGGATAGGATAATCAATGAATAATTCCAGTTTAAGACTTAGAAGCATTAATGTTTAAGATGAAGAATTTAATTTTAGTTCTTACCAATTGGTGCTCTAAGCGACAAAGGATACTAACAACAAAATACAAAGATGACTAGGATATTTAGATTATTTTTTTTCACAAATTTACCCTTGTTGATTTTATCCATGTATCGGTCGCACCGATATATCGGTCCGTATCGGGCGATACGAACGATTTTATCGGCCAATCTTTGTATAGGCGATATTTTGGGTATCGTATAGGTCAAAGGCCGATACGCGATATATCGGGATAATATCGGCCGATACAAACGATATTGACTACATTGGTGGAAACAACGAAACCTTGGAGAGGAGATACCAATTAGCTGCCACGTCAGCACCGACGGGTGCCACCTCATCTGCCACGTCAGCAAAACGGATGACGTGGTGTATCGCCACGTCAGCGCCATGATGCCACCTCAGCTGCCACGTCAGCAAACTGATGACATGGCATAGTGGTACGTCAACGCCGCAGTGC
>JAJJMA010322476.1:0-22490 GCA_023529015.1 Papaver nudicaule
CAAACGATTTTTATGTTATGCAAACATGCGATGGTTCGTAAACAACAAGTTTGTGATCATCAGCACAATAAAATTGTGTTTGTATTGAACTTTCGGAATAGTGATTCCTCTATTATCCGTATCGTAGTAACTCGATATTTTTCTCTTTGTCTTGGAAAGTCATTTTTTCAGTATCTATAAAGGCATATGCACAATCACAACCCGCAAAGACGCCTCGGGGTATGTATGGTAACCGGAAAGAACTTATAATATGGTATTTTCTGAAAGAAGGAGACATGGTTTGATATGTTTTAAAAAGTGATAACACATTCAAAGTAACATAGTATTAGTTTTCTACGTTGGTGTCTTCCTAAGCAAAGAAGTGTAATTTTTTCTTCATATTTAGTCAACTTTTCTTCAACAGTTGGACTCAGTTTTATAAACAGTGGCAGCTTGAGTTTATTAAATTCATGAATCATTCATTTGAAGGTAAAAGATACATGGAAACTGTGTATCGTCCTAACATTTATATATTTGAAGGTAAGCTCCTTAAAATTTATATGAATTATATGCAAAGTTGGAGCTACATCCCAGATATTATTTGATTGATATGCTACATTGCGACTGGAAACCTAAACTTGCGCCCATGAAACTTGAAATTTGTCAACAGAGCCATATGTTTATGACTGTGAGTTTGACACATCATGAGAATTACATTTCAAAGTTGCAGCATTGAGCTCTTTTGACATGGTTTGATATCTCGGAAAGAATACGTGGAAAGGCAAACCCAGATGGGGGACACTAGAAATTGTTTGACGGGGAAAAACGAGACTGCGTGGAGAATGCCGTAAATAGTCATTTGGGGGTGCTAAGTTTTTTTATGATTCGGGTTTTTATATGTAGCCTCAGGTGCATTATATATAAACCAAGGTAAATAGAAGTTGATTTCAGTTTTAGACGAATGAATTTGATCAAATTTGATTAGTTAATGCAGTTTAACTGTAATTGGCGAGCTCCAATCTCTTATTATGAAAGAATTCTTTGCAAATGTTATCTAATTTGATCGAGTTGGAGTTGACGAAAGAATTCTTACAACTTAGTGACCTTATAAAAACCTCCCTTCGATAGGCACGAATTTAGCCCCACGGTTAATCTACAAGTGTATCCTATATATATATAGACGATGGACCAATCATGATGTGTTTTTGTTATGCCAAAACAAGAGATGCGCTCTCTTGGAATTCATGAATAGTATACACTTATTATATACAAAATCATATATATTCACGATTCAAGGGTTACAAAATATTAGTTTAATTCAGAAAACAGATTCATATGCATCACTGATTTAAATAAACATGTGAATGTATTCATTTTAAAAAAAAAACATGTGAATGTATAATCATCGAAAATAATGGGTATCGAAACACTTTGTATATGAGTAATGCACTATCTAGATTTACATCTCAATCAAAGTTACATTTTACTGGTACTTCAATTAACAAGCTTAATAATATTTGTACTTACCGCATAATTCGCAGAGTACACATAAACTAACTTCACATATAACTGATTAATAAGTTTATCCAAAAGAATCAGTGTACATGTAATTCGCAGATCCAGCATAGCTCTTCAATACACACCCATCCATACACATACCCAATTTTTTATATGATTCAACATATAATCCCTCGGTTTTCCTATAACAATTTTCTGGCACACATGCACACTTACTTAGTACATATGTGATTAACAGGGTTGTCCTATCTTTTAGGGTGTTAATCTAAAATCTAACGACACATACGAATACACACGTATTCCATTAATTCGAATTCCAATTTATTTTGTTTTGCAGAAACGCACTATATAACAAGTATGCTACGTTGAAAATAATTTACAAGTACACAATATTGTATATTCACAAGCTTAAAATACACATAACATATAATGTTGGGAAATAAAGTACTTAAAATAGACTCGATTTACAGAAAATTCACACAGTCAGTGAACGAACAATACCAGTTTTAAATTAGCACAATCATGTAATATGTTCAATCAATCCAACAAATTCACGGATCTACTCCCTTGGTTGTTCTTAATAATTTTATTTAAAAAAAAAATAGTTTAACCTTTTGATATCCTTTGGGAATTAATTTCAAAATGTCACCTATGATCGTTCATAAACAAAGTAGAGCAAACAAACCCGTGCGTAGCACGGGTGATAAACTAGTTAGGCAAATAATTAAAGAGAAAAACAAACAAATAACTACTCAAAGAAATAGTCACTTCTAGTAAATGCTAAGATTAATAAGTATATTCTTGTTCTGCATCATCGTGGTAGCCCTGTGGTGGTGGCGCAGGTCATTGTGATGATGTGCCGTACGATGAGGGAGGTGCTGTATAAGTAGCCCTGTGGTGGTGGTAGAATTCATTGTGATGATGTGCCATATGATGAGGGAGGTGGTGTCCAAGTGGTCAAGATGGAATTCAGGGCTGTTGATGTTGGTTATCTGAAATTGGTGCTCAACGTGGACGTGCGACAAGTTGCCACGTTTACGATGGGCTGGTGAAAGTGTAACTAAGGTCAAATTGAATGTGAGTGTTCTGAAAAGACGTGGATTACAAAGATCTGTTAAATTAGAAAAGCAGCGTAAGCCTTGTCTTATACTCTATCCGTAGGTTAATGTATAAGTAAAAAGGATTAGTGAACCCTGTTGCTTACGAAACTTAAAGCATTTTATTATTTATATGGTTTAAGTGGAAGCATCTATCAAGTAATTTTATCAGATGATCTGATTCAATACTTATCAAAATATCTGAATTCTTTGACATATAAAGAAACAGAAAGTAAACTACTATAGAAGTTGGATGGATATCTATAGTGGGCATGCGTATTTACATGCTCATCCCACCCAACATACTTTCAAATTATAATTAAGTTTGAACTAGTACTAATTGGTTTGTCTTTCAGCAGCAATTTTTTAAGTAGGCCATCCATATTTAGTGTGTCCAGTGAAGATCATACTTTGTGACCATTCACTTCTAGTTTTGTGTTAGAACTAAAATTCAGGCACTTCTTTGCATATGTCCAGCAGTAAGTAATCACAGCTTCCAGATTTTCATTCATTGATGCAGTGTTACTATTAGACGTAGTTTTACCGTTTTTTGCAAATAAGAAATGAACAGACATGACCAGAGTTGAAATACTAGAGAACTGATAGGAGTCGACGTCAGACGCCCAAATCTAAACATACAAGAGCTAGATCTGACTTGTTTAGTAGGTTTCTTTTTTAGGTGCACAAGTAATTGTGTAAACTCTTGTACCCATAATTTGGCAAGATAGAGTGACAAACTCAGATACGAGTCTAGGTCTGGGTCAGGTTGACGCAGAATTAAATGATAGGAGTACTAATGATGAATTTAATAATGGAAGTGCTGGTGAATGTTTAGGTTGTCAGCATTATCAGTTTGAGTTCCATTAGTGGAAGTCCCATGCTCTTGGGCATGGCCTGCCAACTTTTCTTCTATTATTTTCTTTATCATTTACTACTCATGTAGGCCTAAACAAAATTTAGGATCTGTTGGATGTTAATTTCCAGTCCTTACGTTGGTGATCCATAGATTCCATACTGATCACCACCTAAAAAAGAGATCAATATACCCTAATAGACAATAAGTTGGGTAGAGTTGGGGTTTAGAAGATCTAAAAGATTCAAATGCTAGACCAAAATGTTTTCTTTATTTGTTTAAGATATCCCATAGTGGATGACAAAAAGCTTTCCTCATAGTTATAGAAAATAATTGTGGACATAGGTGGTATATGTATTTGTCTTTGAGGATGATCTCCACCACTTTTAGGGCCTTTTCTAATGTCTTTAAACTTGAACTTTTGAATAAGTTAGTTCTAGACAAGCTCAATAGATAGAATTGGTTTCACTCTAATGCATATGAAGTTCCACAGAAAAATGATCAGAGATCGAGTCATGAACCTAAGCATTTGATCATGACCACAGGTTTTAGATCACTGGACCCACTACCTCTCTAACACCAAGAGAGGATATCAAGCTGTCAGACTAGCTTATCACTAGCTACTAAAATTAACTGCTCAATAACATACAATTGACAACCACTAAACACTTATTGTTATTATTAAACTTAATTTGTAACCACTACTTAAATTAAATTTATCCTCTTATCTATAAAGCCGACCATACTTTACAAAGACAAATTAGAAAACAAAGAGGTGTAAAGTGATTAGTGCAGTCCACTATTTTCTGCATCATTTTTCTAGCTCATTCTTGGTTTCCTTAGACTACAAGGTTTAGCTTTGAAACATGAATATCTGTCGGAACATATCTTGAAGCTGAAAAGGAAATTATATATTCTTTAGTAACAGACTTATACAGATGATAGCTGCAAAGGTATTAGGGTGTTAGACAAACATATACTTAGATTCTGGACAAATTCGGGGTTTATAATGCCTTGCTGAGAATGAAATCAATAAACTATGACTTGAAAATCTGGACAAATTTGTGGTTTATTAAAGCCTAGTTGAGAATGAAATCAATAAATTATGAATTCAAAATCTTTGATTTAGACCTTGCTAGAGTTTTGCTTCTTTTTTTTTTTTTTTTTGAAATCAAAGAACCTTTTCATTAATGGAAATTCGAGGTTACATTGAGTTGAAGATCGAAAATAAAAGAATACAAAGAACCATAAACATACCGTAGAAGTACAATACCGAGAAATCCGACAAGAGAAAGAGAAGGATTAACGGAGTAAGACAAATACAAGTATGAATAAGACCCGATTGAATCGGAGGAAGAATGGTTATACTCGGAAATATATTCCAACCATTTTGTTTGTTTTTCTTCTATAAAAAGATATGCTCCCAAAATAGGAGTGATTTGCTCAAATTCTTGTAGCTAGTGATGAAACTTCCGTCGTCAAATAAATCACCGATGAAGATCTCGTCGCCGGAAAGATAGATGATGAAGATTCCGATGTAGATTCCGTCGCCGGAGATAACTATGATGAAGTTTTCGTCGTTGGAGTACATCCCTAGTGATCTTAAAACCCAAAACAACCAAGAACCGCCATTAGAACGTACAAAAACCTCCTTGAAGGAGTAGATAAAACCACCTTGAAGGTGTAGATAAATCTCCTTGAAGGAGTAGAAAGACCTCACCAAATGGTAAGTAAAAGACATCAAAATAACCTAAACTAAACAACTAATCTATGAAAGCAAGAAAATTGATTGTGACCTGCTCAGATCCGGTCCTAAATGACCAGATCTGAGCAGTGAAAATGGAACTTTAGATGGGTTTTTTTGAGAAAGAAGAGAGAGCTAGAGAGGAGAGAGAGTCTAGAGTTTTGCTTCTGCATTTAAACAATTTGCATGTCTTTTATTCCTGGCGTCATTGGGGCATACGAAAAAAGTTTTAGGGCAGACTTTTTTTAGCTACCGAATATAAATTTATGATGCTACCGAGTAGTGTAAATAAAAACATTAACACCATTCGGTAGCTTTTTTCGTACGGAATATAAATCTGCCCCAAAACTTTTCCGTACGCCCCAATGACGTGAGGCTTTTATTCTACGTTTTTTTTTTTTTTTTTTTTTTTTTTTTTTTTTTTCTCTGTCCCCCCATGTTGTTATATTGGGTTTGTAATTTCTTCTAGGAGTGCAGTATATTGTTGGTACAAATTAGCTGAAGATGTGTGCATATATATGGCTGCGCCTAAAACAGAAACATCTTAATTGTGATTATATTTTACATTATTTGATCATACATATAAATCTCCTCTAATGACATGTCACAAACTGAGGGATTAGATTACATAGCTGGACATCTTTACAATGATCTCTAGATGACCTAAAACACTGAAAGCACACAAACAGTATCGAAAATCAATTTCATAAGTATTAAACATAATGAAAACTACACTTACACATATGCTAGAGAAGTTAGAGAACATAGGTTGATTTTAAGGAAATTAACGGAAACATAATTTATGGTAGTCCACTGTGTTCATAGTTGAATTGAAATGGTCACTGGTTCCACCCATATGAACCAATGTCTTCATCTCGTCTTCATCATCCATTTTCCATAGTGATTCAGAACTAAACTCCCATAGTGGAGAAGCCATTGGAGGACATGAAAAGCTGCAACCTACTTCCTTATTGTTTTTAGTATTATAATATCCTTCATTAAAAACTTGTGCACTATTTACTTCGTCTTCTGGGGAAGCAATTTCGTCCCATATTCGATCCATCGAGTAGTCTTCCTCTTCACTTATATCTCTTTCTCCATTAGCATCCAAATCAGTTGTATTACAACTTCCTTTGTTACCAGGGAACCTATTGCTTATGCCTAAAACATTTTCTGATTTTGTTGGTGATTCTGTCATAGTATTAATAGTTGATGATGATGCAATTGATGTCATGGCTGTACCTCGTTTTCTCATTTCCTGAGCCTTCTTTCTCATATGTGTGCGCCAGTAATTCTTTATCTCGTTATCTGTTCGGCCTGGTATTTTTCTTGCAATTCTAGACCACCTGTAACCAATTACTGATACATCGTTATATCCTATAAGAATTAAGATAATTAACATTATAAATTAACAGGTTATGACATCTGCGGAAATGAAGTGTCAGAAGGCACATATGCATATAGATAGAAATGACATCGTGCATAATCAAACCTATTTCCCCAACGAGAGTGAAGTTCCAGTACAAGACGTTCTTCTTGGGGAGTCATCCTTCCTCTTTTGAGGCCAGGGTGCAAGTAATTAACCCAACGTAACCGGCAACTCTTTCCTGTTCTGTTCAAACCTACAAACAAAATTCATCATGGAAGGTTAAAGGTACATAGTTCCTTATACCACCATACAGTTTTATTTTTGTTCTTCCAAATAATCGAGAACCTAAACGTATGTACGCTGTAAGCACGTACTAGCAAGTACAGAGAGAGATAGAGTAGTAATAGTGTTTTTTCATCCTCGCCAACCCCCCGAACCTGATACTTTTGCTATGAAATCCCAACGGCGATCACCAAACAAACCCACAAAACAAACCAATTGCAGATCCTCCTGTTCAGTCCATGGACCTTTTCGTATGTGGTCATCAGCCTGCGCCATCTTCATCTCTTTGATTCTTTTCGTAGTCTGGAAATAGTTCTTCCTTTTTTTATGCCTCAACTTCTCTTGATCTTATCCGACTTTGCCTCCTCCAGCTTCCTTACCCTCTAATTTTAGTAGATAGAGATAGAGATGGATAGACAGATAGATAAAGAAAGAGGGGAAGAAAGAGATAATAGTAGCAGGAGCAGTAGCAGTAGAGTACTCTGAAAGTACCAAGGTAATTTGGTTAACACTAGCAGGATTTTGAATCACTAAGGACTGCGTAGTACTTGCATATTTATATTGTAATTTCATATGGTTAGTGATTGAACTTTAAGCTTATAATTACAACTTTGTGTACTCGCCGTACACGTGGTGCACGTACATGAAAACTGAATCAATCTTCTGATTTTGGTGAATTATTATTATATCTTCCACTGTCTTTCCTGCTGTCTTTCTTCCTGTCTATTTTTATTTTAACTGTTTCGTAAGTGGCGGGGTGTTATCTATTCTGCATTTTCGATATAAGCCTATAGGGTGTTATCAGGAATTTTTCTAAATGTAACATCAGACCCTACTGAACCATAGATGTTGCACTCAAAACATTCTTTTATCTGTTGTTATCAGGGAATGTGTTTTCACTGTCACAGGGTCGATGCTTGTTGCCATCCCTGTTAATGTATTAGTAGTTTCAAAATGAACATTACCCAGGGTCATGTTGATTACTTGAGAATTTGCGCGAGTCATGACTAAGCAGAATCTCTCTGGTTAGTGAAAGTTTTAGAAAAACTGAAATCCAGATGAACTTTGTTAGTTTGCTGACGGAATGTCGAGTTTAAACAGTTGTACTGCAATCCACGTTTAAGTATTAGCCGGTGGAGGGTACTGGTCACCACGACAGAATACTGCTAGAAGTAAATTGCAGAATATTTTGCTTTACCATAAAAATCTGATGCATAAGAAAAGATTCCGAATATATAAAACTAAAAAGCTTAAAAGCTCTAACAAATAAAGTAAGGTGATAATTATAGGAGGGAATTAACAACAGAAGTTAACTAGATCTTGTTCTTCTTGTTAGTTTAAGTGTAGTCCTTAGGGAATGATGGCTGTGAATAATTAAGTTAATCGAAAGCAACAACAGATAAGAGTCCCATAGGCCATAGTTAGGAGGAAAGGTAAAGATACAAGGACAGCCAAAGGGAAAGGTGAAGAATAGGAAGGAAAGAGATGATAGGACAACACCCCATAAAGCTATGCAAGAAAAAACAAACATCAGTACAAAATCTGATACAATGCATCTCACGAAGACACCTGCACTTACACTGTCGAAAAGGTTTGGTTTGGGCCGCTGGCCGTAGGATTTTTCTCGGTATTATGATTGTTAATGGAGGAGTATTCGTGAGAACTGTGAAATGTTAACAACTGTTCTACTTGTGCGGTTTAGTATGCGTAGTTGGGTGGCTAAGCAAGTTTACATCAATATAACCTTGCTAGATAGCAGAGCAAAGCAGGTCTTTTTGTAATCCTTCGTATACATAGTCAAATAAATAAGATGATAGAGTTTCAAAGTTGTTCAACCAGTATACATGAGAAGGTATTATTATACACACGCAAGGCAGCAGAGCAACAAGGATATTGATAGCACCATTGAAATGTTCCGCTAACTGCTTTCTTGAAGTATTGATCTTGCAGGTGATGTTTTTTTGTACAAACAGCATCATTGAAATGTTATAAGTAATTTCATTACTCAGGATTTGTTGAAGTAGGCTTCTTTCTTGAAGTGCTATAGTCTGTCTAGTAACTAATAAGGTTAACCAAGGTGGTAACCAGCTTGCTAAAGTTGAGGTTTTAAATTTAAGTCTGTAGGATTCCGAAAGATAAAAGAATTCCTATTTTAATTTCTGAGTGCATGAATCTTGTTTTCTTTATTCTTTTCCAAATTAGAATCTTGCGTTGGATTATCGAAATGTAGAAAAGAATCTTGAATGTCTTATCGTGGACTGTATGGCTAAGACATTAGCCATCTCAGGTGTGGCAGTGCAAAAAGCTTAACTAGTTAGTATTGATATGATTTTGATCATTTTTGATTTCTAGCTAAAAACAACAATTCTTTAGCGTTGTCGACGTAAATTCTTATTCGCCTCTGTCATTTGAGGCGAGGCGATCATGTGTCCGTTGTGTATTTGTTGATCAAACTTTCAATTTAATTATTTCCAAGATACGAATCGAGATCTGTTTGAGTCTCTGATCGAGTGGTTTGCATTAAAAGATGCAAGGACCACTTATTCACACTATTTATAGCATAAATTCTCTTCTTTTTTTTCTTTTTTTTCTTTTTTTTTTATAAAAACAACAAATACAACTTAACATTATTCTAATTCTTAATTTTTCAGCAGATGTCATTGTAGTACAATGGTAAAGTTGTTGTGTGATGACACCAGCAATCCGAGTTCGAAACTCGTCTGCATCTTTACCTAGCTACCTGGGTTTGTAGGTAGTGAACTTCGGTCCAACTTTCAATATAACCTTTCAAATTCAAAAAAAAAAAAAATCTTAATTTTTCAAAGTATACAGCTTTAGTGATGTCTAAGGCCAATGCTTGTTTAGTTGTACTTGTTTAGTCGAGGAACCACAATTAGATTATGACATCGTTAGTGGAATATGATGTAATACACTATACTATTAGCAACTTGTGTAAAATCAGGGGATCAAATTTGTCTAGTTATTTCGTGGTAAGTTTATCAACACTTTTTATGGGATTTAATGGTCTGTATGGCTCGATTGCACAACTCATGAAGAGCTTTTAGAGGGAATATTGCTGGGACATTCACCCTTTTTTGCAATGTCAAGGCTGTATTTTAGAGGGCGCAAACTTGGTTGTACATATATGAATTTGATGATCTTCCTTCAAGAAATTGGCGTACTTGCGTTCTACACTTTACTTGTATCAGGAATTTTAAATGGGCAAGAAAGTCATTTAGTGAGCAAGACAAACGACAACATGCACGTAAACATAGATCTTCTTTTGCCTTTTGGCTATAGCCATTAGAACATATTGCAACTACTAGAGATAGGTCAAATATAATACTTCACAAATGAACAATGCTGATTATGAATGCACCATGAGTATATATGGCATGATAAGAGCCGTGAGGTGTGAAGGGAGAAGAAACTGATGGGGTTGTTTCATCGGAAGGTCATCTTAGAGAAGGGTTAGGTTAGTTATAAGGAGGAGAAGAAACCCGAGAAAAACTAATGAAATGCATGAGGTGGAATCCACCAATTTGTGGTCATCCCCACTTAGAAAAAACTCCTGTCTCTTTCAAAACCGAAAATGTTTGGTGGAAACCGGATTTTGACAAATCCGACACCGCTATGTGTCATGCAGCGATTGGTCCTCATTAATATGCGGGGCCCTGCATATCTGGGGTGGGGTGGGGATCTACGGTGGATGGGGGTGCCACATAGCGGTGTAGGGATCCGGTGTTCAAATCCGGTGTCCCTGTAGCACGACTGTTTCAAAACCTCTTTTCCTGAGAATAGAAAATTTGTTGAGTATAATATTGAATGTATTATTTCCGATGATTCTTATTTTACTGTATATAATTTTGGCTTTTACAATCGATGACAACAAGAGGAACACAAACAGCAAAGGTGAGAGACAATTGGAGGTGCGGCAATATGCACTATGGGAGACTTTGGAATGACCTTGTATATAGTGCATAACAGTACAGGCACAGGGGTCAAATTCTTTTTTTTTTTAATAAGAAAACAGGGCTACGCCCCGAAGTTACGAGCATTAATTCATTTGGTTGTCTAAGGGCAATTCCTAAATTCCTATGGAGCTGTCAAATAAATGCAGTTTGCATGGCCAAGTGGAAGGACAAACCTGTTTCGCCACTATGGAGATTTGTGCTCAACAGTCTAATAAGAACCGAGCGGCGTGACCTACGCCGAGCGGCTTAGGAAAGACCGCCAGCGGCGTACCTTAGGCCGCTCAGCCTAACCTACGCCTTTTCCAACGGCTTTATCTCTCCCTATAAATACCTTCTTCTCCCCACTCTTTCCCTACAACAGTCTTCCCTTCTCTTCCTTGCTCTTCTTTGATATTCTCTCTACAAACTATGCTTCGTAACCTAAATCCCGCCAATATATTAAAAAAAAAAAACAAAAGGAACATAAGAGCTCCACCGGGTCTAGTTGATGCCCAGAATTGGAACCAAAATCCACAAGAATTCGATAATTCAGAAGTGTTGTCGGGTCCAAACCTAGTAGACAACCATGTATCCACGAACCTTGAAAGGGATAAATCAACTAAATTACGCGGGGGTATGACAGAATTAGCGCCTACGCATCTTAAACTTCCCGCCGCAGTTAAAAACAGCCTAATGAGATATCCCTGGCGTGCATACTATGAGTTAGATTTAAGACGGGCCAATAGTGCTCCTATCGAGGTTCTTTGCGAAAGGTGGTGGCCTACGACGCACACTTTTCATTTTAGTGACTTTGAGAGAGGTAACTTTGATTTAATACTACATTTATTTTTCCGACCATATAAAATGAAATTATGGTAAAACCATAATTTTAACAGGAATCATTTGTATTTTATTGGCGGCATTCCTAGTGGTGTTGGTGATACTGTTTCTTTTGATCAAGATAAGTGGGGTACCGACAATAAGTGGCATAAACTTTTGCCAGGTTTTGCTTCGTGCCCCGACAGCGTTGTACCCCCATGGCATAAAGGCTTCAAAGCCGGTGGACTTTATGTCGCTGCTTTAAAGAAATGGCTGCTGTACATTTTAAAAGATCCTGTTGATCCAAATTAGTACCCCGAGATTGAGAGAGCTTTTTTGATGTGGTTTCTTGGACAGTTGTTTTTTGCCAACGGCTCCACATGCACAAAGATTGGGTGGTTAGAAGCTTTTGAGGACCTCGAGGTCGCCCAGAATTATGATTGGGGTTCAGCTATTTTGGCTGAACTATATATAGCCTTGGATGTTACATCGATTGGCGGGACAACTTTCAATGGATATCATGGCCTGTTAGAGGTATGTTCCTATTTTTAAAAATTCCGCTCAACTTTCAAACTTTTGAAATATTATGTTCTTATTTCTGTAATTTGTATTTTTAGTATTGGTGGTATGTCAATTTCCGCATTGCGCTTCCCCAGCTGGAAGACAATACCGAAAGGTGGCCGATATTAACCTCGTATGTGAGGGGTAATTGGGCCAAAGATCAACCCACCTTTAATTCTGTTTCAAAATCATCGTATGGTCTTAGAATTCATCAGATGACCAGATCATATCTAAATGTAGTGGAAAAAACTTACGCTGACCGAAAATATTGAGAATGGTACCGTACACCAACGGCTGAGGCCATCCGTAGGTATTCCAAGTGTAGAATTATTTTTTGGAGTCCATGTAGTGAACGAGGTGTCTTGTACTTGAGAGAGAGATTGTTGCACCAGTTGGAGAATCGGTTATATAAAGCCATTAACCCGCCATGGTTATGTCCAGCGTGATACTTATGATACATTGAAAGCCAATGGTTGGACTTATTATGACACACTTGTTAGAGAAGCTGAGAATGAGAAAGACTACTTAGAGTGGTCCAGTGCGGTTGCGAAACCCACGATTGGTTTGAAAATTATCATGGGTACGGATTCGATTTGCCTGCACTTGCCCAGTTGAGGAAGTCAGCCTTTGTTGTTCCCCGCCACCCTCCGCCAGCAGAACCATGTACTCTGACGTATACAACTGATAGGGCATCATCATCACAAGCTCTACCGGAAATTCTTTGGGAGATGCCTAGCATAATATCGGAGGGAGAGCATACCACCATTCCAATTGTTTCGACAACCGAGGATCGCCTTTACCCTTACAACAATGTGGAGGCGAGTGTGGAACAGTTGAGGCAACAATGGAATGATTTTTGGTATTTAAATCAACAAATGCAAAGACTTCATCTACATGAGGTGAGTAGTTCGAGGAATACGTATGCTTTTAATTTCAGCAATCCCTTGTCACAACATACCACACCAAGATCAAGTAGATCGGTGCACGGCTCTCTTCATGAGAGATCTCCACATGACTCTGTTCATGAGAGATCTCCACATGAATCTGTTTATGAGAGATCTCCTCGTTATTTGGCGGATACAGTAGTGCCGGAGACACAAGTATAACCGGGTATTGTACAATCATCACCTACCCTTATTCAGCCGACACCTAGAGAACCCTTCCGTGCGTGGAGCCAGAACCCGAACCCCTTCGAGGATGTCTACCGTGTTATTTCCCCCCAGGAGGGTACTTCTTCTTGGCAGGTCACTCCTGGAGGTTCTTCTACCTGGCAGAACCCTACCGGTCCAGCTTGGCAGGGTGTTTCTCCAAACGTGTATGGTTTTGGTGTCGGTATGATGCCTGAAGTTTATCCGAACGTATATGGTCCTGCTGCCGATATGATGCCTGGAGTTTCTCCAAACGTATATGGTCCTGGTGCTAGTATGATGGATCCAATTAACTTTTTCCTTGGACACAGTGGAGGGATGGGTGAGTATGCAACTGTGCGTACCCCAACCGGTATGCCTATGCCTGGTGGAGCTGGTTTGGTTACTGGTCTGGCAAGTCAACAAACTGATGATGATGAAACACAAGCACCGGATGATCCATGTGACAAAGATGATGAGTGAGAATGAAGTTTGTAGTGGGTTTTGAAAGTTGTTTGAGTGGATTCGTGTAAAATGTTGATGTTTTTTTCTTTTTTTTTTGTTAATTTCATTGCCCTGTAATGACGTTGTAGTGTATAGTCGAGGTCGTTTTATCAATGTTTAAATAACTTTTATTTGCGAAAGATAAGTTCGTCTAAATTGTAATACATCAAAGTGGTACAAACAATAAATAACTACTACTACTACAACCACTAGTTTTACCACTACTACTACCACATCGTTTGAAATCTAGTCAAGCTGATCAATGGAAAACGGGTTATACTTCGGTAAAACCATGAGAATAGTGAAACACCTGAAATAAGGGAATATTTGACCTCTCATCCTTTCCCAAGCTTCTCTCGTTGCACTTAACACAAACTCATCTTCTTCGCCTTCTAGTCTCCAAAAGTCTACTGTCCGGGTTAAACATACAAAATCGTTTACAACTTTGTTTATTTCCCCCCAACGAAACGTCAGCGTATTCCTACCACGACGATTTTGATTTCTAGTGGCAAAACAAAACCTATCCAATACCCCGTCCCAAAAATTATAGTTCGACACACTGTTGTTTACATGATGAGGGGGGACAACAGCTTCCCATTCTGACACAAAACTCCTACAAAGCCATTCATCTTCGTCGACCGTAAAGCTTGGACGAAACACAAACATGTTAAGAGTGAGGGAGTGTTTTCGAAATGAATTCGAAGTGAACGGGATATGGCCGTATTTATAGCCATTTTCTGAAGGCCTAAATAGGACCGAACGGTCTAACCCAGGCCGCCGCCGGCTTAACCTAAGCCGTTCGGTTCAGCTAAGGCCGAGCGGCCTGGGAACTTCTGCTCGGTACTTCCCGCGCCTCACCCGGAAAACCAACATTAATGTTGGTTTGCCCCTCCGTTTTCTCCCTATTTTATGGTTTGGCCACCCCATAGTGGCACCAAAATGGGCAAATCCTGTGTTTGCCCACCCCATAGGAATTGCCCTAACAAAGAACTGGAAATGTTAGAGTTCAAAAAGACATTTCCTTCCCAAACATAGGACCTTTGGCTAGCAAGGCAGTTGCCTGCTAATTCATTACAAACACTATTTTCATAATAAGGAATCTTAGTAATAGTTTTGATTCCTTTCATGCATAACCTGAAGGTATTGCAATTGTTGCCATCCATTCCCGTTATGTGTGATGTTATTTTGTTTACTTCCACTCTGATAGCTTCAAGGACTTTGATGTTGTCGCCTTCAATTTGTAGCATCTGGAGCTTCAAATCTCTTGCCCACTTGATTGTTTAGTGAAGCTTCCGTTGTATCCATATCTTGCTTGTTCACTCCTTTGAAGAAAATGCATTTTGCTTCTTTGTAATAACCTGCATGACCAGACACTGTAAGAGCAAGCCCACAATATAGGTTAATACTATCCCATTTAGTAGCAACATTCAGCTCTAGGTTAGTCCTATATCTAGAATTTATGATAATGATATCACTTAATCTAGTATGGTTGTTATTACTGCTTCTAACATTGTCTCTTAACAAGCCAGTAATGGAGTACACAGTTCTTTCTAGATTAGGTGTCACTTTCCTAAAAACTAGATCACATCTAGTATTCTAGACTCCCCACGTAATAGTTGCCATAGTTTCTGGCCAAGTTTCGATTCCTCTAGCCAAAGTGTCTTTTCTTGTGAACCAGTTTTTAAACCAGTTCAAAAAGTGTACCTGATTATTCATCTCAAATTAATATCAAAATCAAAACACTTAAACAGATTTAAGATAAAATCGCATTTCATGAAGCAATGAGTTAGCGTTTCTTCCTGTTTCCCACACATTGGGCAGGTTTTGTCGACATAATTAAGAATTCTGCTGATCCTCTCATTCAAGGGTAATATGGAGTGAACACACTTCCAGATGAAGTTTTAATCTTCGGGATAGTGTTCATGCTCCATACTCTTCTCTACCACAGTTTGTTGTTGTCCAACTCCTGTTTCTGCAGACCCCTAGATATGATCTGAAGATACATTGATTTGGTTGTGAAAATTCCATTATTGTTGAGCTTCCATTCCAACTTATCTTCCACTCCTTTATTTATTTTTATGCGCTCTATCTGCTAAATCCTATCCATGTTGAAACAAGCTTCAAGTTTCATTCTGTTCCAGCACCACTCTTCCCCCTTGCACTCCATCAGATCAATGAGTGAAACACATTCCTTGCCTACTGAATGGCTGAAACACTTCCCCAAATTCAATACACCAAACATCTTCCCAAATCCTTATTCTTTTACCATTTCCCACTACCCAGTAGGAGTTGTTGGTAATGTTTTCCTTAGCTCTGTCAATATTTTTCCAATCCCAAGATGCACTGTCAGGGCAGACATAATGCTTATTAAGCATGCTGTGTTTTGGGAAGTACTTACTCTTCATGACTCTCGTTAACAAAGAGTTGGGCTCATTCATCAATCTCCAGTTAACTTTGGCCAGCATTGTTGTGTTGAAGATCTGAAGGTTCAGAAAACCCATGCCCCCATATCTTTTGGTAAGCAAATGTTCTCCCATCTCTTTAAGTATACCCCACTGGTGACTGCCAGGTTTTTCCCCCAAAAGAAATCCCGCTGCAGCTTGTCAATGTTGTAAGTTATCTCTACAGGTACCCGAAAACAGTTGATTTGGTAAAGAGGGACAGTGTTTGAGGAAGCTTGAATAAGGGTAGCATTAGCAGCACACGAAAGAGTCTTAGTTTTCCAATTTTGGAGCTTATTGTCTATTTTATCAACCACATTTTGAAAACAAACAATTTTAGAAGTGTGGGTAAACAAGGGAGATCCAAGATACCTATCATTAAGTGTTATTCTCCTGACTCCTAGAATGTTGTTGACTCCATTGATGTTGTTTTCTTGGGAGTTAGTACTAAAGAAAACTCACGATTTATCAAAGTTGATAAGCTGGCCCGACTGTTTGCTAAACTCTGTGAAAATATTCTTAATGTTCCTACTATCCTTATCAGTTGTCGTAGCAAAGACCAAGAGGTCATCGACAAAGAGCAGATGGGAAATTGGCGGCGCATCGCAGCCTACCATTATCCCATGAATTAACCCATTACTTTCCGCATTAAAGATAGCCCTAGATAGCACCTCCATACAAATTATGAACAAGTAAGGAGATAACGGATCTCCTTGCCTTAAGCTTCTAGTGGGTTTAAACTGATTGGCAGGGACACCATTGACCATCACCGAGGAGGAAACAATGCTAATACACTCATTAACAAGATTGCACCACACCTCATTGAAGCCCATGGCTCGCATCACATTCAACAAAAAGGTCCACTCGACTCTGTCAAACGCTTTTGACATATCGATTTTGAGACCCATTAAGCATTCCTTTCCTTTCTGGGATCTCATTGTGTGAATGATTTCATGTGCCATGAGCACATTGTCAATAATCCGCCTACCCGGCACAAAGGCCGACTGGTAAGGCGAGATAACCTTAAGCAAAAGACTTTTCAACCTATTTGCTAGAGTTTTGGAGATAATTTTATAAATTATGTTACTCAAACTAATAGGTCTGTAGTCACTAGCTGACATGGGTCAAATTCAAACCCCAGTTTTCGATCTCCATTCTGCTGTCCCTGGAAGCCGGGGAGAAAATTCTAATGATAGCTAAACAGTGTAAAAAAAAAATGTCTAACAAGATATTGAAAAATTTATGCAAAAAAAGTTTTAAAACAGTATTGTTTTCTTGATGTGCAAATATATCATATCCCCGCACAAACTCTAAAATAGATTGAAAATCACAAATCAGTTGGGGCAATTCCTATGGGGTGAACAAACCCAAGATTTGCCCATTAATGTTGGTTTGCCGGGTGAGGTGTGGGAAGGACCGATCGGTGCTTCCTAAGCCACCAGACTCCACCGCGACCTAAGCTAAGCCGCTCGGCTTAAGCTACGCCTGGCGGTCTAACACCGTTGGATTCCAACGATAACTACTTCCACCATATTTATCCTATAAATACTCATTTTCACTCTTCCATTTTCACATCTCTAACTCAAAAAAATTTCTCTACTAATTCTCCTCTCTTCAAACTTGGTATCAAAAATTTTCTCTACTAAATCTCCTCTCTTCAAACTTGGTATCAAAAAATTTCTATACTAATTCTCCTCTCTAGTTTTTTTGTGTTGCACCAACCATGTATTCAACATGGCAATGGAGAAGAGATCCTCAAGTTATTCGCGAATGTACAAGTAGACTAGATTTTGCGGCACTATTACTTGAAGTCGCTATCTAGCTTGATTTCAATGGGGGGGGAAATGGATAATGTTGTTACCAAAATATGTAATGGGTATAAGAAAATTGAAAATGACAAAAAGCAAAAGAGTATCAAAATTGTGGAGGTTGAGGCAAAACCGGGAAAGAAACGTAAAAGCCAAAGCGCCAACGAAAATGTGAACGTAGTGAAGCAGCATGGAAAATCTATTAAGGAAAACATAATATCAAAGTTCCGTAAGCTTAATAAGGAAGGGAAAAATATGTGTTCAAGGTTGATTTTATATGAAGTACATTAAAATCTGTGTTCAAATCAAGTTAACGAAAGTCGAAAAAATTACTTTATAGTTTTAATCGGTTGTCTGAAATGCACTACTATGTTATGTAAGAATAAACTTTATGAATGAAAAACTCTAGTTGCTGATTTTTTTTTTTTTTGCATTTTCAGAATTATTATACTGGTTACATATTTTTTTTTTAATTTTGCAATCTTGTGCATATTGATCTGGTACCTGCGGTTAGAAAGGGTTGAATCAATCTCTCTGTTCAAAGATATTATAACAGTGCATGAAATCAAAATCTTTTCCCTTCGCCCTACGCCATTCTTGTTGCGCTCTTGTTACTACGTCGGCATCAGTTTCACCGGGTATTCTTTCCGCTTTTAATTTCATAACTAAAATCACAAAAGCTCTAACGCGGTCGTTGATTTTCCACCAACGTTTTCGCAACTTAGCGGTAGAGCGACTTCTCTGGTCTCCATATACCGCTTCATACATTTCAAATAATTTTTGCCAGAATTCGGACCTCTGATATGGTTGTTTATCCTTAGTAGGATCATTTTGTAAAAACAAATAAATTCTACAAATACATTCATCTTCATCATTAACAAAACAGAAATGACTCCACTTTGGAGTATATTGTGGACTCCCCATATAAAATGAGCCTATTCTTGATGAAAAAAAAGATTTTTGAAGAAGAAACTAATGGAGATCGAAAGAAACCAATGGATTTTAGAAGAAGATTTCGGATTTTGAGAGAGAAGTGATGGATGTGTGAGTTGAAGTGATGTTTAATGAGGAATTCGTTTGATATTTATAGAAGAGGAAACAATATGAACGTTATGAACTGGAGGCTCAACTAAAGCCGAGCGGCCTAGCTTGAACCGTTGATGGCCTAACTAGAACCGAATGGTCTATAGCTTAGGCCGCTCGGCCCTTCTCACGACGCCAGGTACCTTTTACCAGAGTGGCAAACTTGGTTTGCCACTCTACCTGGACAAGTAAACTACAAAAATCTGGCTAATCCATAGGAATTGCCCTTACCTTGAGTTTTTTAATTGAAAAACACAACAATAATCTCAAACTTCAAGCTGCTAAATTAATGTCATCATAATCTTCTCAGACTTTAGTTATTCTTCTATACTTCTTGTTCAATGACTTTGTCACGCGAGTTTTGGTTTGATTTTTATTTCCACACACATATTATTGATTCATGAAGAAAGAAAACTAACACAATGGGCTACCAGCGAGGCTATGTAATGATAGAACAATGAAGTTCCATCATCGAGTAGGTGACACGTCGTTACGGGGTAGTTGAGAAGTAGTTGAGCACTTAATAGAAGTCACAACGGATATTGTCAGGTTGACTCGTTGACTGGGTGGAATCCGCGTCAGCAATCCTTATCTAGTGGATGTTATACTCTCTGAAGTGATGAAGAGAAGACGAAGGTCGCCGATGTAACTCTTTGACGAGTAATGACGAAATAGTTGTCAGAGAGACCTCTCAATTGTGAGGGGATGAACGAGTTAAGTCTGATCTAATAGAGAGAAAAAGTTGAGTCTTTCTCCTTGCTCTCCCTTAGCTCAGGTTTGTGAGTTATGTGTTCATAGATTCAACTGTGAAAAGAGTGATGTACTAAAAATTTCTATAGTAAATTCCCTTGGATGTAAGCCTCTTCTATTGAGGAAGAACTAAGTAAAATCGGTGTCAAGTATCTCTCTCTCAACTCTTTCCTTAATATTGTGTATTGAATATGTGTTTAATGATTGTGTATAATGGATGTGTTGTATAGGTCTTGATATGGGATTTTATACGGTTACAAGCATACGTTTTTTTTTTTTTTTTTGAATCATATGATTAACAATCGTAGAATAACAATAAGCTATGGTTTCCACGAAATTCCTAATATCACCATATAAAGAAGTGACCTTCTACTAGATTTCATTTATCTGAATTAGCACAAATAAGATCTCAGGGTGTAACCTTTATGGTATATGAATCATGTTGATCCAAGAATGCACATGCTCGATCTGCTTACTAGTGTTATCTCTATACTCAATCATGTAACAAAATCCTTATTTCAGATCCCGTATATAACTACTTGTATAATGAGATAGTGGTTTCCTCGTTAACAAAATTCCAGTGTCTCTCCACAGAATCTGTTACTTTATTTTCCGCATTATATTATATGATTGATATAATTAAAGTAATTACAAAGAAGTAAGTTATTAACCCTTGAGTGAATTCAATACCTTTTGAGATTTCCAAAGATTTATCTTTGTGAGGATTCAGATCTTGAATAAAGATCTCAACTCGTGTTGTACTTGGATATTGATTTGTGAGATAGTCCAAGTGTATTCCAAATATGTTCACGAGCATAAAAGTTGGTGGCGTACCTGGTATCTCCTCTTTTTAAGCAATCAAAAGAAAAAACATTAACTAATAATTTTGTATATTTTAGGTCGTAGAAGATGGCAAAAACTTGAATTTGTTGTATAATACAAGAAATTCAAAATATTGTTCTATTATTCTTTCTGTCCAAGTGGACCAAGATCTAGTCAGCAAATGTAGTTAAAGTTATAGTTATACCCATGGAATGAATATACTGATCAAAACAGGCAGAGATCTTTGTAGTACAGGCAGAGACCAATTTTTATACCATCAATTATTACAATCCTACATTAATATACAATTTATAATTTCCATTACAACTAATGAGATATATACCAACATAGAAAAATATCAAAGACAGAAAAATGGCCCACTTACCATCCTAGAATAGTTAGGATGTTGATCAACTAAAGGTCGGAACTTAGAACTCAGAAAGCACTGCATTGACTAATAAGATCAACTGTCTATATTAAGATACAAATTCATCTATCTAATACATACATTCATAGACATGCAACACCGTAGGTAACAAACCATGTTCCTGCCTTGTTTCGTCCAACATCAGATATATCGCCAACAATCGAACGGTTGAAGCCGCCTAAAAACTGAATATCTCAGAACAGTACTAGAGAATTTACCAATATTCTGTGAAACATCCGAAGATAAATACAATGGCTAAAACCTCATTTTTGACCTCCAAAGAAGAAAAAACTTGACTCACATAGTCTGAAAGACTAAACTCGGGTCATTTCTGTGGCAAGAAGGTACACCCGGTATTATCTTTCATCAAGAGCTTCTTTTTTGGGATGATAAGGGGACTTGATGCACCGTTTGCAGAAAATGTGCCACACTTTGTTGATGTCGCCTCCACAAATGAACTCATGCAAACTAGAATACTAAATGCACTAATGCAGGCTCCCTTGGCGATGGTTTTGGTAGCGCAGCCTGCGCTGTTACTAAAGGCTTTGTAGCACGTTTTTTCTGCAAGATAAGAAGTTTTATGTCAGTTCAGCACCAAAATGATCCAGCACTGAGAGATACTACATATGTTCATTAATACATTCAGATAGAAACCTTACGAGCAAAATAGGCGACAAGCACATCGATCTAATCAATAAGACGTTTTTTACAAAAAGTATTCTTGGTTTTACCAGAAATTTAAGTGATCATCTATAGTTAGCAAATAATATGATGCCAAGAACCACAACTGAAGTGCAAGAACGTATAATTAAAAACAAAACAAAAAAAGTTTCATTCAGGAATTAAATATAGGAAATAACACTAACATTGTTGCTAATTATAGTGTAGCTAAGCCCATGAGCATAAAATATACGGTTTCACCTGCCAAACCAAGAAGCTAAGAAGTTCAAGTCTCTGTCAAAATCTAAGGAAGGTTAAGCACTAAAAGAGAACATGAATACCAGTTATCTTTGGCTGACATTACAAAATTGCAAAAAGAAACTCAAAACCACCTAGACTGCACATTAACAACACAGATAATCATTAGATTCACCAAAATTCTATTTATCTCAAATATCGATCATTGTTATCTCTATCTAATTTCATTTTCAATCTGTATGTCAATCTCTCTTTCTCCCCTCTTATTTTCTTTACCTTAAACTCTGCCTCCTTATAAATACTAACTACTTTTATTCGAATACTTATACTGGCCTATGATTTTTACACTAACTATAACATCACAGAATGGTAACCTGAGTTACAAAAGAAAGTTACTGAACCAATCCTGCCCGATGTACTTATTGTAAACTCCAC
>JAJJMA010322487.1:0-33705 GCA_023529015.1 Papaver nudicaule
AATTGAGTTTTGACACCTAAAACTGACAACTAGCTTGACATACCAACGCTAGTGGGTTTGACCGGACAATGCCCTAACAACTAAAAGTTCAAGAAGCTATGGTAAAGCAACATGAAACTCTTCTTAACAGCCTTAATCAGAAGATTTATGAACCGTACGTTCCCATGAGCACAACTAATGTTGAAGGAACAGCTGACATTGATAATTTTATCAATAATCTTATGGCGTAGTTAATTCCTTTTCAGAAGTTTATCTTTTTTCCTTTGGGTTTTGAGTAATCACTATGCTAGAAGTAGTTATCTTTTATTCATGGCATTGCATGCTTGTACTACTTCCATGTTTTTCTTTTCATTAATTAATAGAGGTTATTTAATTAAAATCTTAATTGATGATTGCAATACTTAATCTTTATTGATTATCTTTATGAATGTATTGCATAAATCGTGAACTTGTTTTTCTAGCCATACCACCCGTTTACGTAAAGCAGTTCATGAAGAATTATCAAAATCTATGCTTCTGACTCTTATGGCTAAGGCGAGATGATTTTGATAAGGAGGAACCTCGTAGGATACAATGTTGGACTCCGCTGGATAAAATGTTGTATCTTTGATTCTTAGTCTTACAACCACTAGGAAGTGGTAACCTAATGTTTTCTCTAAAGGCGATGGTTGACCGAAACTTTCTTAGAATTTGGAAGATTAAATCTTGAATTCCTATTTGACCGTAACTGGCTAGGGAAGAAAAACATAATTACAATTTTACTTGTAAAATTGTGCTTCAACCCAAGAATTTATTTAAAATCCTTGATTGGGAAGGTCGTCGCGTTGTTCTTTAGAGAATGACACATTATGGGGAGAGTTCTTTTTGAACTTGTGCTTCATGGAAATATCTTTTTGGGGTGTGCGGCTGTGGAAATTGCGAGAGAATTGCATCTTTTTATCTCTCGTTTTAGGTATGTTTACCTTTGCCTATATTGATCTATTTTATGATGATTCCTTTTTTTTTCTTTTGTCTATTTTTGTGACAAAAAGGGGGATAAATCTTATAGTAAGGGGGAGTAAAATCTTCTAACTACTTAGACAATTGTCTACGACATTATCATAGGGGGAGTAAAATCGATGTGTTTGTCATGTCAAAGCAAAAGTTAGTGTATTGAGTAAGGGGGAGAACACATCATATTGTGTAGTATCTTTAAGCATCGATGCAATATGCTTACAAGTTTTGTATACTACCGAATTGCATAACAACTCTTGTTGGACTATGTCCTTCTAGAACCAAGATGTGTGGTGACTTTGAGTTTGTTATCTCTACCTTGAATCTTCACTTGCAGGAACACTCTTATTTGAAGACGTTGAAGATTACAAGAAGGTCAAGTACATTATGGTTAGGACACACGCGTCATTATATGACCAATGCTCAAGTAGAATGTGGAATGTTGGGTTAGTTCTTAGATTGTCTGAACAACACACGCGTTCATGTACGCGTTTAGCTTTTCTAATTGAACTTGAGCATTTTGTATACGTGAACATGTACGCGTATATGAGAACTCAGGAGATTCCTGAACTCAACAAATTGCTCTATGTATGAGAACTAGTACGCGTACATATAAACCATGGAAAGAACCTATCAACAACATACGCGTTCATGTACGCATTCATGTGTTGACGTTCTTGCCTGTTGTGAACATACTCTTATAAGCTTTCACAATTTGGCCCATGGAACTCATGTCCACAATTTTCTTTGAGTTCGTATACTTATGGACTCCTTAGCATGGCCAAACTCGTTTAGCCATTTCCATCCTTCTTTGATCAAGGCGAGTCTTCTCACAACCTTTAGAATTATTTCAATCTTATCACAACCAAGATTTAATAGAAACTTCGTACGAATGATCTCGTATCGTACGCCCCAGAAGTTCTGTAATGCAAATTCACACACTAGGTTTTATACTAAGTTCGTCAAACGTCGGTTAGGAGGTAAAACTGTTTAGTCTAGATCAATAAGCCCTAATCAGTAAAACCGATTTCCATTAACCTGAACTTTAAGTCTAAAGGAAATCACAATCGTATTCTTGTTTTTAACAAAGTACTTTAGGCGTCTAGTTAGAGGAAGGGTAGCGCTAGTCTTCACGAAGGGAAGTGGAGCAACTCCTAGGCCTGTAAAGGACGTCAGCTAGGGGAATCAAGTACTAGGTTTCTACGGGAGTCAAGATACGTAGGAGCACATTGGTAGATGCATTGCTTGTATGGTTAATTCACTATCGATACATTCCAGTCTGAAGTCTGAGAGTAGGCTAGCATCTGTATTCGCTTAATACTGAGGGTGTTCACATCTAGACGAGGTCCCGGGTTTTTCTGCTGGTTTACAGTTTCCTCGTTAACAAAATTTTGGTGTCTTTTACTTTTCCCTTCCGTATTATATTATCTCTGATTTATATAATTGAAGTAATTGCAAGTTTGTTGATTCATACCCTTGAGTGAATCCATCTCTTTTGAGATCTACAAGAACTCGTTCTTGTTAGGGTTCGGTTCTCTAAACTATATACTCGGGTTGTTGTTTGAATATTGAGTTGTGAGATCGTTCAAACAACCTAAATCAACTAGGTTCACGAAAACTAAAAGTTGATGGTATATCTCGGTCCCCTCCTTTTCAGTTTTGATGAGTTTTGGAACTCAGGTCACAGACTCACATGTATCATTGCTCAATGAATTTACCACTATACCACAACGACATCAGCCATAGCTAGAGAGTCGATTATGCCCGTTTAATGGTTAGGGGCCCTCCTTGATTAATGATATGGAGATCCGTAACTATTTCATTTTTGTACGCGTGTGTTACGTTTGTGTTTGGGACTGTAGGGTACACACAGTTTGTTAACAACATTAAAGATACATGGGGAAAAAAAAACTCTTTCGGTCGAGGTCCATGAGTTTTCATTGACCCATTAAATCGTGCATTAAAAAAATTGGTATGTATTCACCTACCTTTATCTATTCTCAAGTTAGATTTCAATAATCTCAAAGGTTCATGTCCTTAAAACTACCGTCTTTTGATGTTTATTCTTATTGTTAGGGCATTACTTGGTCAAACCCACTAGCGTTTGTATGTCAAGCTGGTTATCAGTTTTAGGTGTCAAAACACAATTCTTGATTTAGCTACTAGATTTTAGATTTCGAAATTGGGATATAGAGAAAGTAGTAGAGACCTTGAAGACGAAGATAGTGATTTTAAAGAAGACATCAAATATTCTTCATCGACTAAAGGTTAGTAGGAGTGTAGGAGCATAAAACCGCCGAGACACGTGTCGGGATCTCAGGGCATAAGACGAAGGATAAAACAAAGAAGTACGAAGCACTAGATAGAAGCTCAGAACATCTCGTACGACAGTGAATGGTTCCTATCTAGACATCGGGAAGAACACCAAGTGGAAAACAGCCTGGAAGGTCCCGAGAAGATACTTCGGGTGGAACGTAGCGAAAGAGCTCTGCACTCGGAAGCTTCTCGGAAGGATCACCGACTTACTCGACAACCCCTGACACCCACGATTGTGTAAATTGTCGTATTAGCTGTAATACATTACTCGGTTGGGCCTATATAAGGCGAGCTCGAGCTCATTTGTAAGGGTTGGATTTTTGTTAAATGTAGAGTTTCATTTGGAGAAAGAGCTAGGTTAGTGTTCTCTCCACGAGACTTATGTAAAGATTAAGGATGTATGATCAGAGTTATACCATTTATATTAAGAGATACCAAGCTTTATTTTACTATACTTGATTATGTTATCTTTATGAGATTTGATCAGTCCCCTCGTATGGTGTTCTCGTTCTTAAGTTACCCACAATCCCCATGTTTCGATGATTCTCCTTATGGATGTGTAGTACAAAGTACCTAAGCAGATTTTGTACACACACAGTTTGACGCTAGAAACAGGGATTGATTAAAAAAACTTAGGTTTGCCTGTGATTTTTGTGGTTTTTAAAAAAAATTCAGATTTTTTTTTCTAGGGTTTTCAAGTTTTTCTTTTATGTTTTAAAATTTCAAGCTCCAACACCTTGAGTACCTAAAAGATTTTGAGCTTTGGGGGTACTTAAGAATTTCGAGCAAATTACCATAATGATGGATTAATGTTCTTCAAGGAATCTAAGCTTTGAAACACAAAGATCTAATCAAGATCCGTAAAACATATCACGAAATTTCTGGAAAAATCTCGAAAAGAAAGCACAATTGGGTCGTATAAAATAAACTTCATATGTTAGAATTAGTTACATCAAGTAGAATATATGTAAGACCTTTATCACATCAAGGACAACTATGTACCTCACCTGTCGGTTGCGTGATGTAGGGTCGCTGTCACCAATACAAAACGCCGAGGACGCATAACGTCATGGATCTACAAGGGGATCAACATTGCGTCAGGCCTACTGTAATTCAATGATCCATACAAGATAAAGCATCAGTTTGCGGAGCAGCACGACCGAGAGGATACACAAAAGAGATCCAGAGGGAAAGGAAATACTAATAGTCGAGGAAACGAGGAAATTCGAACCTTGGCAATTGGTGCCGGTATCTATCTCGCCTGAGGAGCTTCCCGAGGATGGATCAACCAACAAACCACTAGTAATTACTGCAGTCGTCAACAAGAAACTGATTCTAAAGATATTAATTGACCAAGGGAGTTCTGTGGATGTCCTCTTCGAAATGGCTTACAGGGAATTCTTCGGCAACACACCAAAATCATCGTCAGATTATACATAGGGAGAGGTGTCGCTACCAGTATGTGCGGGGTCGATGATATTGCACACAACATTTGCGTATTGGAAATTGAATCACTGTATAATGCCATCTTAGGGCGACCATGACTGCACGTACTCCTAAGAGTGGCATCACCATTGCACCAAAGGCTCAAATCCCGACCCCTTCGGACATTGAGGAAATAGTCGGAGATACTTCAGAGTCAGAAATCTGTCACGAGAAGAGCATCGAGCAGAGACGGTCTGCGAGACGTAATCGAAGGGAACGACAAAGACGGGAAAAAGGGGAAGAAGCCGAGAAAGAAATCAAGCAGGTCGTCCGAGTAGACAGCGAGGCAATTGCGAAAGAAGCACCAAGGGATTCGTGCTCAATAAGCGAAGACACTCCAAACTTTACACCAACAAAGACAACAGCGGGAGCAAACCCTAGAACCCTAGAGGATCTTAAGATATCAAAAATAGGAACACTCATGGGAGAGGCACAACGAGCGGAACTAGAAAGTTTATTGTGAGAATATGCAGACGTATTAGCTTGGAGGATGATCGAGATACCATGAATTAATCCGAGATTGGCATGCCACCATTTAGATATAATCCCTCGGCACGACCATTCAAGCAACGGTTGAGGAAGTTTGCAAACATAACAACGTAGGTTTGCCTGAGCACATAGAGAAACGTGGAGTCTTTAAGAGGTGCGGGAATCGAGGAAACCCTAATTTGGTCGTTTTGTTTCCTAAATTGTAACACCAGTATCATTAAAGCGGGTAGTTGGACGGTAATGGGAGCCCCCTATAAGAAGTGTTGGTTGTAATTCTCCGATGGTCATTTCTTAGTATTTACAGAGTTTGTTCAAAAGAGGAAAGAAAGAAACTTCAAAGAAAAGGAGGATAGAGGCAAAGCTCCAATGAACCATGACGAAAGAAGTAAAAGACAAAGGATTCGAGAAATTATGGAAATGGAAGTAATTCAAGAAGGTGGTGGATCTTCTCATAGGGAAGGAAATCCAGAAAAAGTTATTCGGATCTTTAGCCATCTCTTAGAAAGCGATGAAAGAGAGAGGGAAAGAAGAATGGGAGAATATGGTGATCTGCCGTATGATTCTCGCTTGATCGAAACAAGGGCATTTTTACGCCGACATAAAGAAGAAATCCTGCTAACGATGGGAGAAGATCAGGTCTCTGATGAAGAACCACCTATAAAGGTTGAAGTAAAAGAAGTGTTTAACGAGGCTGAGCAAACTGCTGCAAACTTTGTTCCTGCTCCGATTAACAACCCAACTATTAATGCCGCACCCATTCCACCGGTTAAACATTCAGTGATTGACTTGGAGTTAATCGATGGTCTGAACGAAGACCGCACTAGTGTCACTGACCGTGTTCGTTATAGAACTCTTAGGAGGATGTAATAGATAGGGACTAGACAACGAATGGAATGCAAAATCATAAAAGATAATGTACTCTGCTATCAACCGCCAAATAAAAAAGTAATCATCGTATTTTGCTTTATCCCCCAGTTTCTATTTTTATTAAGGAAATTTTATAAGACCTCGAATCATAGGCACATAAAAGACCCTGAATGGTAGACACACATAAGTCCTCGAATGATGGGCATAAAAGTTCACGAATGACAGGCATAGTCCTCGAATGGTAGGCATCGAGCTGATGAGCGTGTAAGACGTAAGGGCCCCACGACTTACACCACACAATCCTCAACCTACAAGACACCCCGATAGCGGTGGATACTTTGAATTTAAGCTATATAAGCTAAGAATCAATTGGATCCACTACCATTGCGACCTTTGGGACCTCCTTATTGAGGCGTCGCGGGGATAATAAATGGGATTAACATCTGCCTTTAAGGCGGATGGAACCCCAAGGCATATAATTAGCTTGCATTCATGGGAATCTCAAGCGAGTTACGCAGCCGAGGGACCTCCTCCGAAATACTAAACCTACTGCCTTGAGGAGGGCCAGGCAAGAAAAGGAAGAATTTGACACTAGGCTGCGGTAGGAGAACAGTACCATGTCTAAGCTCCAGCTTTGACTGGCACTCCCCCATTGTGTTACCTTATTATCGCAGACCCAGAATAACAGTTACCCGATGGTAAGGTCCCTACTTTACTTAGGATAAACGGGTTCTCGGAACACTATCATGTTCCCTCAGAATATACTAATCTATCTTCGGGGCCCACCTAATGTACTGAGGCAAACTGGGTAACTATGATCTCGGTAGCCTCAATCTTTGCTTGAGATAGGCGGGTAGCTCATATCCTTTGGGAAGGGTGGTCCGCAATCCCCACTAGTTTGGTTTACTGCCTCCCACATCGAAGTAAGCCCCAGAATCGCATTATAAACAACCTTAGGGGTTAGAATTTGCAAGGTATACTTTGTCCTCAAACACAAGTTACTAGGTAAGAAATAGCATAAAAGAAAAGAACTGCAAAAAAGTTTTTCCATTAAAATTAACAAGTTAGCACGTTACATGGATAGTACACAAAAAAGAGCTTAGCAAGAAAGGCAGAAAGAAAGATGGTAAAGTAGTAGAAGGCATATAACATCCTCTACGCAGCATCCTGATCAATCCCCTTAGTTTGGGTATTCTCGATGGTGGGAATATTCTCGGTTTCCTTAACAACGTTCTGAGTTTTTGGCTCCGAGCTCTCCTCGTTACCACCAACCTTCGGAGAATCCTTTTTAGCATCCTCTTTCGGCTCCTCAGGGCGATTCTCCTAAATTATCTGGCATCTCACCCCCCAGTATACCACCAGTCGACATCTCGCCCTCAACTCCCCCCTATCCAATTTTCTTATCATCACCATCATTAATATCACTGCCATCATTATCACTAGCCTCGTCATCACTACCCATATATTCATCGCCCTCATCATCATCACTCTCCTCGGCTTCCTCTATCTCCAATTCAGGGAATACCTCCCCATTGGCTCTCCTTTGGATCATATCTCCCACCACCACTTGCACTTGCGATGGTGTCATCAGGACATCGTCGGTCCCCAGCTTAGCCTTAGGATCTTTCTGGCCATCATGATAGTTCGGGGGTTTGATGCCAAATGCCCTAAAGAGATCGCGAGTATGCGACCAATTGAACAAGGCTGTTCTTTCAGACTCACCCTCTATGTGGAGTTTCAAGGAAGCCACTTTATCCTTGACAGAACCAATTTCCTCTTCCTTGGATTCCAGTACAGTTTGGTGGGTTTTCTTCAAAATTTCGATCTCTTCCCCTCTTTTCTTCAGCTGCAATTGCAGCTTCGACACCTTCTCAGCTCATGCATTCAACTCTTTATCTCGAGCATCACGCTCACAAGTAATATCTGAGAGCAGTTTCCTTAACTCAAATTCGGTACTACTTTGCAAGCTCGGCAGAGAGATCACGATTCTCATCGCGAACATTTGCTACTTTTTCGTCGAGACGGTCTATTTCCTTCCTTCATGCTCTGGAGAGATTCAACAGGTACATGCCATGGCGGAAATACTGCTAATCAGAGGCAAAACAGTATCAGCAAAACCCATTGTCACAAAAGAACAGGTAAAGCCAAAAGAGAATAATACTTACCCCCTCCAAGAAAGCTTGGTGCTTAGGAAATTCGGCATCAAAATTCTCGCAATCAAATTCCTCAGCAAATGCTTGGGACAGGAAATTTGTAAGGCCCGAATCCAGTTGACTCTCGGAAGGGTTCTTGGAATAGGCCTTCAGATGATTAGCAATATCCTGTGCAAACAGGCCAGCTCGAGAACAACTCTCTATAAACTCTTCGATCTCTTTCTCGGAATATCTTCGACAGGAAAAATTCAGAGGCACGATGGGAGAAGTCACTGATTGACGCTGTAGATGGTGAAAAATGAGAGAGGGACAAGATTGTCAAAACACTCTCGAAACCATGTATTATTAAAGGCAAACGCCTATTCAGACTCATCTCTATAGCTCAGAGTGCAACCCATTCCATGAGCCGAATAAACTCTCTATGAGCTCTCTATTATAACTCCGGTGGGGAGGGTAATATCATAGAGCAGTACTAATGATCTCACCAACATATTAAACCCATTGATCTGCCCAGAGTCAGGCCACTTAATGGTACACGGTGAAGAATCAACAGAGACGCATCCTCATGGATTTCCTCTTAAATACGACTCAACATACGAGTCTTGGTGCAAACCTCGGAAATATTGAAGCTCCAGGCCGGGCCGGAGCTCTCTGAGAAGCATACACCAGCCTAAACAGGCCTAAGCGGACCTAATCCCAAGTTCAGGATGGTCTAGCATACCATGGATAAACACGCCATGATCTCAAGTGTGTTGTAGCATAAGCACTCACACCGCGACTAAGGCACAGGCTGCCCAAAGTCGACCTTGGCCAGATGCCAAAGCCATAAACGCCACATAGCATGGCACCACAAAACCATGAAGCCACCATGGATTCACAAGAAATCAGCCTTGGCCAAGAGGCCAAGACTATGGCACAAGGACGCAACAAACCTACTTGGCCTTGGCCAAAAGCCAAGGCCGTGCCACAAAGGGATTGGCCTGGCCAAAAGGCCATGGCGCCATATTCATGGCGCCACAAGATGTTTTGCCTTGGCCAAAAGGCCATGGCGCCATATTCATGGCGCCACAAGATGAATGGCCTGTCTAAAACACGGCCATGGCGCCATAAACCATGGCACCACAAGGATTGGCCTAGCCAAAGGGATTGGCCTGGCCCAAAAGGCCATGGCGCCACAAGATGTTTTGCCTTGGCCAAAAGGCCATGGCGCCATATTCATGGCGCCACAAGGATTGGCCTGGCCAAAAGGCCATGACGCCATGCCTACTCTTGGCCAAAATCATGGCCATAGCCACGCATTGCTGCCTGGTTCAATGCAACTACGCCACACTTATGCTACACGAGATATCAAAACATCACACGGGGGGATAACTTTAGGGGTATTGGTCTGGCGGTCTACGGCAGTTGAAAGAAACTGATGGAGATAGTGGACAGTTACGAGAAGATGGCGCGAGTGGGCATGTTCCACACGACTCAGGCAGTTACGGAAACCAACGCATGTCCTCCACTCCTCCACTCTTCCACGACTTTCACCTTCTCTGTCGAGAGATCAGGGTGAGTTCAAACTATAAATAGAGGCTTCCTCTATTTTCCAAGGCAGAACATTAAGAACATCAGAAACGTTCAGAATACCTAAAACAGAAACAACCCGAGCCTCAGAGAAAACACCTGAGAATCGAAACACGTTTCTAGCCTTGGAGATTTCCAGTCGACTTCACGACGGAGATCTTGAACTCCTACACCCAAAACACATCCTCAACCTGATCTCAAGTTTCTTCGTTGTTTCCCTCCCTAGACCAACCTCTATCCTCTCTGTGACCGAAGCAAGACGGGAACGACCATCCTTGGTTTAGGCTTGTCTTGTTCGACTTTGATCTCCGAGCACTACGAAAGTACCCAGAGACGGTACATTGTTTTTCCAGGTAAAAACAGTTGGCGACCACAGTGGGAGATCATTCTCTCGGTTCCAGAGAAACTCGCTCAAAGATGGTTGAACTAAGGTCGGGATCAGATACCAAAAACCCCAACTCTTCCACCAACGGTGTTGTAGCCTCCAACGCAGCACCTACCAACCCACCTACATCCAGCAATACACTCAACGTACCCGTTACCCAATAAACTTCCCCTTCAACACCTATCATCTCGGCTATATCCAACACCCCAATAACGGAGCAGCAGTTGGGGGAGCTTTGCATCAACGGAACGATTCCCGTATACCGAGCCCTCTCGGAGAACCTCCGCTTCCAGACTTTCTCTGAACTCCATGAAGCTGCGAAGAGGTCCGTCACCACTGCACCTTCTTTGTTGGAAAGAACCATCACCCGAACGAGGGACGAGTCGCCTATGGCCGCACACCGCAAGAGCGACAACCAACCGACCCGAGGAGCCCCTCGAGCCTACACCACCTCTTCTTTCCCCAGGAGGCAGCAGCGAGGTCTACCTCTATGATACCCACGCTGAGGGAGAGGACCCAACTACTAAAGCGTGGAGAACTCACTAAAGAAAACAATAGAAGCTTGCACAACGACCGGAAGAGAAAAACGGGAGAATACCTCGCTGAACACCAAGCGCAAGACCCAACGGCGCGAAGCGCGATACCGGAAGGGAACTTGCAACAACGACAAGAAGCAATTGATCCACCAAACGACCTCACGGCAAGCAACTTGGAAAAGCTACTACGAAATCGAGAAAGAGAAGTGGCGCTACCTATCCACATCGAACACCGTACTCGCACGAAGTACGGAGGAAAGGCCCTGCCACGGAAGGTACGCATCCAAAACGCACTAATTCAGCTCCGGGACCCCCAAACAAGAACATGAACCAGGGAGGACCACAACAGCCGGAGACGCGGAGGCAGAAGGGCAATTCAGAGATACCAAACTACCCGTTTCCCATGGAAGACGTACTAGAGTTGCTAAACACTTGGATCCAGGACGGGGTAATCGGACTCCCTTCGACTCAACGCCCTCCTACAGCCGAAGAGGTAGCAAGCCCAAGATCTTCTAAGCCGAGGAGGAGTCCGGGGAATTGCGCCTACGAAACAAGCGTTCACCTTCCCCGAGGAGCCGGTGAACGAGAGAGTGGAGGAGATAATGCGAGACTCTCTGTCTCTCGAAACCACAGCGAAAAGACATGTTCACAGCACTCAACGCGGTAGTATCAGGGAAACGCCTACCTTTCAAGGAAGTCAATGAGCAGACGATGTCCAAACAGGAGCCAAAAACACGAGGACAAGGCTGGGGACTCCTTACGACCACCCACGTGTCTGGTGGTGAATTCTCAAAGACGCTCATCGACCCAGGACCTCCGGTGAACACCGTTCCAGTCAAGACTCTCAGAGACGCCAACATCCCTCGAAACAGAGCCGTCCGTACCCCCGCCATCATCAAAGGTCCTGACGGAGTTGAAGTACGAACTTACGGATGGATCGACCTTCCCGTTGAAATCGCCACGATCACAACCATAGCGGAGTTCCACATTGTTAAGGGAGTCCTCGAGAGCGACATGATGCTGGGACGCCCATGGATCTACAACAACCAGGAGACGCTCCCTCTAGAGTTCATGAGGCGTTTTGTACAAAAGAGCGGCAAGGCGCCTGCAGAACCTAGGGGAGTCGATGAGGGCCCCCTCGATCAAGAAGGTACTTCGTCCACCCCTCTCTGATTTGGTAGCCTACATTCACCGAGTCACCGGGGACTCACCACGAGGAAAGCTACTCGAGAGAAAAACCCTGAAAACCGGCAGTAGACATCGGCACAACCATAATAATCTCCATCAAAGCCCTTCCGGAGTCTGGAATTGTACGTGACAAGCTCCGAGGAGAAGGTGAACTCATCCCCTACGACATACCACCTGAAGTCTTAGAGACCACTCCAGAACCCAGAGGAGGAGACGACGCCAGTTCACCAGCACTGACTAACGTGCCCACATAGGGTGTAGAGGGCCCCCTTCCCCAAGGGGGGAGCATCGACACTACCGAGTACTGAGACTCAGAAATTCCCGGAGCCCCACTGGCAGAGCCTGCACTTAGTACGACAACCTTACCCGACATTGGAGCTCTGCGAAATGATCCTTGTCTACTGAGCCCTCCCTAAAACTGCAAAAGACTTGCCTCGCCTGCACCAGCGCTACCGGAGAGGGCCAAACCCTAGGAAGCGAAGAGGCTTGTGATGCCGACGACGACATCAACCTCATCAACGAGCCGTACAACAACAACTTAACTTCCGTGAGTACCATCACCGAAGGGAATAAGAGGAAGAGTCCAACTACAGGGGCGACACACCCAGAGCACACGACTTCAATCTCACTTCGAAGACTTCAGATGACAGTATGGGTCGGAGAAAATCACAACACAAGTCACGATGCCGAAACTATTGAAGAGGAGTGAATCAAACTCATAGTACCCATGGCAAAAAAGGACTTACCAACAAACACTAAAGGGACGGACAACTCCATCATCACTAATAGAATGACGACGAGACATGGGACTTCCAGAGTCATCACTGCAACCAGCCAGGAACTCCAGGGTTTGGACTCTCAAGACAAACCTGAACAAGATCATATCCAACAGTCCAACTCTGCTACTCGACCAAGAGAAACCCCCTGGAGAACCAAAAAGAATTGGACTATTGATCAGCACGGGTTTAGTATACCAAACATCATCGTTGGAGTGCCTCAATAACGTATTCGTTTTCGCCCGAGAAGGGTCTACATCATCGAGGACATGGGGGGCGCGTTGAATCTTACAAAATTTCACACCCCAAGGGGCGACTTCTTTGAGCGAACCAAACTCAGCCTTGTAATGTTTAAAAAAGTTGTCGGCGGTCCAGAATGAGGGCGGCTCCGCACCCTCGGAAACTTATCATAGTAATTCGATATGTTTTCCGAGCGAGCCACCCACTCGCTTATCAGTCGGATAGAATTACAAGTTAACTGCATCACCCCTCGGCGAAGAGTAATGCGAGAATAAATCTCGTAAAAAGGGATGGGGAGTCCGGCGCCGAGCTGCTCTTTGGTAACATTTTGAGCTTATTTATATAATTCTTTTAGTTTCTTTGATAGGTGCAATTACTATGGCTCGTCAGTAATAAATACCGAGAAAAGGAATTCTTTGCTGCTGCTTTCATATTTAGGTACAAGCTCTGGAGACAAAGTGACACCCTTTGCAAACTCAGTGTAAGAGAAGAGTTTGGAGTCAAAGCCCAAACACCTTGCCCTTTCTTCCCAAGGAAGAGTGGGATCAATCATCTTTCGGGGAAGAATTTTCGCCTTAGTAGCATCGAGGGATGACTCGCCGGGAACGTTGTTCTTCTTGGGGGCCTGAAACACGGACAAGGGAAGCTAAGAACACGTTAAGAAAATCGAATAACAGGATACTAAAGAGGAATCGGTATTTACCATAGCTTTAAGAAAGAAATAAGAACACAGAGAAGAAAAAAAGGATAAAAAGATGTGACTGAGACAGAGGAAAATAAAAGGAAGAAAAATAAAACTTACCATGGAGGGAGAAGAAGGGTTTAAATAGGGTAGGAACCTGAAACCGGCGCAGCCAGTCAAAAGGTAAAAAGGGAGGCAATGGTTTCGAAATCATTAAAAGATTACATGTGTCAGTTAGAGGATTAAAAACGGGACACGTGTCGAGAAATGAAATACCAGAAGTTTCCTTCCTTGAACATTCTATAAATCCCCGAGTAAGGAAAAAGGCAAACTGTAGGAGTATAAAACCGCCGAGACACATGTCGGGATCTCAGGGCATAAGACGAAGGATAAAACAATGAAGTACGAAGCACTAGATAGAAGCTCAGAACATCTCGTACGACAGTGAATGGTTCCTATCTAGACATCGGGAAGAACACCAAGTGGAAAACAGCCTGGAAGGTCCAGAGAAGATACTTCGGGTGGAACGAAGCGAAGGAGCTCTGCACTCGGAAGCTTCTCGGAAGGATCACCGACTTGCTCGACAACCCAAGACACCCACGATTGTGTAAACTTTCGTATTAGCTGTAATCCATTACTCGGCTGGGCCTATATAAGGTGAGCTCGAGCTCATTTGTAAGGGTTAGATTTTTGTTAGATGTAGAGTTTCATTGGGAGAAAGAGTCTAGGTTAGTGTTCACTCCATGAGATGAGACTTATGTAAAGATTAAGGATGTATGATCAGACTTATACCATTTATATTAAGAGATACCAAGCTTTATTTTACTATACTTGATTATGTTATCTTTATGAGATTTGATCAGTCCCCTCGTATGGTGTTCTTGTTCTTGAGTTACCCACAATCCTATGTTTCGATGATTCTCTTTATGGCTGTGTAGTACAAAGTACCTAAGCAGATTTTGTACACACACAAGGAATTATGACTTTTATATAAATTCTTTCATATTCTATCTTTCGAAATAGTCGGCTACTTTTGTAGAGATAATAATAGCACTTGAGATTTTTTATTCTTGTCTACATAACCATGAGTTAGGTTAGTATTTGTTCCCACAATACTAAGGTTACAAGATGCATGAGATAGATTCGATGCCCTTTCTATTGCATTGGTTTGCTTGCGAATCACATGTATGAAACAGATGAATCTAAAGGAGTACTCTAGATCAGAGTCCAGTGGATTATAGCTGAGGCGTAAACACGTTTAAGTACTGGCCCAGCCCAGAACTTCCAGCGGATCCAGTTAAACCCTAATTCTAAGCGACAGCGGTTCACGAACCGGTTCGTGAACTTTGACTCCATATTTTACTCCTGAGTTCCAAAAAGTCTATCTGTACACGTACATGTACGTGAACCACAAATTCAATGTATTTGGTCGGAATTCAGAAAAACGGTTCACGATCCATCCAAGTGAATATTCTTCGGGATTTTACACGAATTAAAATTCCGACTCCTTTATCTCTTAGTTGGACTTGTGCTTATCAGAATATCTTATGTGGTCCATCTAACGAATCTCCATGTGTCAATAAGATAAAGATTATCTCTGGTCTGTTGGATCTCTATCTTGAAGTGTTTTTGAGCTAACAAAACACTTGGTAGATAAATGTTTAAACATTTCCAATTGGGATGAATCTAGGGTTTCTTTGTGGGCAAGCTAAATAACGGGTTCGTTTACACGGGCACTTGCTAACTTGTAGGTTAAGAAGCTAGTTGCTTTATTCCTAAGCAACTTATCTTATTGAGTGTTATAAATAGAGGTTAAAGAATAAAAACCACAAGCATCAAGCATACGTGAAGTTTCTCTGTGAAATTGATCGTAAACTCTTTGCACTTAGGTGTAAGCTTGTTGTGGTATAGTCATCCTCTATTAGGTATCAGCTCCTCTGTGGGATTTACCTAACGACTACAAAGACTTCTTTTTTTCCCTCTTTTTCTTCTTCTTCTTCACCCTCTTTGGTAGCTTCATCCTCACCTTCCTTGTCACCTTCATCATCAACATCATTGTCACGTTGATTTAGGTCGGGTTCAATATCATGACCACCGTCATGATGGTTACCATCGGGTTCGGGGATAGAAGAAGGAGTGGGACACGGCATGAAGGATAAAGCCGCTACATCTTTTGTGGTAAGACCACGAAAATTTCCCGCTCCCAAGTACTTTTCTCTGCGAGGATTTGATGGGGGAGTGGTAAGTGGAAGTTGGATCTTCTTCTTCTCTTTCAACCTAACAACACAAAAATTAAAAAAATTTATTAACATGAAACTCGTCAAGGTTATACAACATACCACGACGATTTAAAAATTTATGAACAAATCGTCAAGCTTTTGGGAAATACTTGACGATTCACAAATGAAACGAAAATTCTCGTCAAGGTTTGATGCCTAAAATCATGACGAGTTTTCCTAAAATTGGGACAGAGAGCATGTTTTGGGAGGAACAAAATCGTCAAGGTTTTCTAGCCTTCCTCGACGATTCAAGATCACCTTATTCCTCCAAATTTTTTTCAAGGTTCAAATCGTCAAGAAAATAACCCTTAGCATGACGAGTTTAAACAAAATTTGGGCAGTGACCATATTTTCAGAGGACCAATCTCGTCATGCTTTTCAAGTATTTCTTGACGATTTCGTTTACCCCTTTCTTCTCCAAAAATTCACAAGGCTCAAATCGTCAAGGTAAAGATAAATACTATGAAGAGAGGTTCCATTAAAAGAAAAACACCTAAGTTGCAGAAGAACTCTCGTCAAGCTTTTTGGAATAATCATGACGAGTGCTCATTAAATTTTTTCTGAAACTGCAAATCGTCAAGCCCGATGGCTAAAGCTTGACGAGTTTTCTACTGTGAGTGCGAAAAATTGGTTTCTTTCTCACTAAAATCAATCGAAACATACTAAAAGTTACGTAAGGGGTGATTCAAGTAACTTACCTTCTCAATCTTGCCATTTCTTCCTCGCTTTTAGCCTGTTCTTCCGGTTCTTCTTCGACAATTCCTTTGTCCGTTGAAGTTGGTTTTGAATTTGTTTTTCCAATCGGTTTCCCCTTCAAACGAATGATGAGTTTGTCCTTCTCTTTGGCCATCTTTGTAGAGTTCGAAGAATTGAATCGGCGATGAAAAAATTCGAATCGTCGATTAACACGATTAATTGAATTCGAAATTTTTAGGGTCGTCAAGGTTTTTGTTTTTGAAGGGTGGGTTTTTGTTGTTGAGAAGGATAAGTAGTAGATGAGAGTATTAAAGGTTTTTGATTTTTGAATTTTAATTTTTGATTAAAGATTAATTTGGTTTAAAATTAAGTGTGGAGGACTTTTTAGTATTTGCACACAGTTTTAACACCCCTTATAAACTGGGATGGGATATTTGAAGTAGTGCTCGCCCCTATTAAAAAAGGGCTCGCCCTCAAAATAGCCGGGGAGCTAAAGTGGTAATACTATCACATCTCGAGCTTTGAAATTTGAATGAATAACATATATATATGGTATCGGGAAAGAAAATAAAATATGCATCAAATTTTATCAACCCATTAAAGGTTGAGCCTCTGATCTTCACTCCCTCAACACATGTACACTCAGATAACAATAATGCCATCACCACTATTATATTCTGTTTTCTTCTTCTTTAATTCTAACTTCAAATTTTCTGTTGTTTTCTCCCCTTTTTCTCCCCTCAAAAGAACATCAACTACTACCACCATTAACATTACATCTATCCACTACACTTTTAATAGAAAAATATGCCTATACACCCCTATGGCCCTATTCCCTCCCTAAACATCTCTCCCACGCATGCTTACATTTGAGTTTGATTTGGAATTTCCAAAACTTTTCTTCATTCTTGAAGTTGTGAAGGTTATCAGATTCTCATGAGTAGTAATAACAACGTGGAAGAAATAGTGAAATGGTTGGTTGTATCTGGAGATGGTAAAATGGTTAGTTGTGATACGGCTAAAATCAAACATGTTCGATAATAATCGTTTCCAAATATTGGAAATGATTAAAAAAAAAAAATGATTCTTTGTGATGGTGCTAAGATCAAACATGGTGGTTTGGATAAGTTTTCACCCGTATTTGAAATGATTAAGTATCTCATTCAACAGATACAAGATGTCTCATGCAGTCTCTTACATTTTGGTTTCCCCTTTAATCGGTTCAAATATCATTTTCAATAAAGTATACATTAAAAAAACAAACAAGCTCATTCAATGGAGGTCCTGGCTTGCATGCTTAGAATTATTTTTATCAAGTTTGTTAAAGATATTGAAACTCAATCCCATCAATCCAAAACCTGGACACCAAAAATAAATACTACTAGTACTTAATAGCATTTCCGTTTGCTTTATTTAAACTTTTGCTTTTAAATATACACATTGGTACTTAATCAGTATTATATTCTCTTAAAAAGACAAATAAACCATTTCTTATATAGTTGATGAGATAAGACTCCTCCTCTTATATCATCTTGAGTTCTTCATTTTCTCTCAGAGTTCTAAAAACTTGCATCTTTGCTCTAGAGATGGGTGGTGAGGTATGTTCAAGATTAGGTAGTGGGTTCTGTTCAAGAGTAGGAGAATCATGGAAAAGAAAGAAGAAAAACTTGAATGAAACAGTATCTAAAAGCAAAGTTGGAAAATATTTCAAACTAGAAGCAAGAAAGACTTGTTTCACTAAAGAAATATGTGCAGGTACAGCCACTTTTCTCACCATGGCATATATCATTACGGTTAACGCAACGATACTCGCAGACTCCGGCGGAACGTGCTCTTTCGAAGATTGTACTCCATCATCGATCGTTTCGAACGCGACCAACAACATCATCAATGATCAGAAACCAACTCCAGACTGCAAATTCAAACCAAACATAGGCTACCAAAATTGCCTAACCAAAACCAAGAGTGATCTTATTGTCGCAACTGTGTTAACTTCACTGTTTGGTTGTGTAGGAATGGGTGTTTTTGCTAACCTTCCTTTAGCTGTAGCTCCAGGAATGGGCATCAATGCTTACTTTGCATACAACTTGGTGGGCTTTCATGGATCAGGGCCAATGACATACCAGACAGCTCTAGCGGTGGTATTGGTGGAAGGTTGTGCTTTTCTCGCAATAGCCTTGATTGGTTTCCGAGCTAAACTCGCTCGGTTAATACCTCGTGCAGTTCGACTAGCCTCGGCTGCTGGTATTGGTCTTTTCATCGCCTTCACAGGGCTTCAAGCCCAACAAGGAGTAGGTCTCGTTGGACCTAGTTCCTCGACGATGCTAACATTAGCAGCTTGCTCTAGAATTAACCCGGTCACAGGTGCGTGCGATGGTGGAATTCTGCGGAGTCCGACGTTCTGGCTCGGCGTCACCGGTTTGTTGATCATGTCATATGGATTAATGAAAAACATCAAAGGTAGCATGATATATGGTATTGTCTTTGTTACATTAGTTTCCTGGATTAGAGGTACTAGTGTGACATTTTTTCCTGATACACAAATAGGTGACACTAAATATGAGTATTTCAAAAAGGTTGTGGATTTTCAAGGAATTCAAAACACAGCTGGTGCAATCAGTTTTAGTGAGTTTAATAGGAGTGAAGTGTGGATAGCTTTGGTTACAATCCTTTATGTAGATGTTCTAGCAACCACAGGTACGCTGTTTTCACTAGCTGAAGTTGGAGGATTTGTTGATGAAAAGGGGAGATTCGAAGGTGAATATATAGCATACATAGTTGATGCTATATCAACAATTATCGGTTCTGTTCTAGGAACGAGCCCAACTGCGGTCTACGTTGAATCAACAGCCGGGATAAAGGAAGGAGGCCGAACAGGTATAACGACTATAGTTGTCGGGTTTTACTTCTTGTTATCATTGTGTTTTATACCTCTATTGGCTAGTGTACCCCCATGGGCAATTGGACCTTCATTAGTTATGGTTGGAATGATGATGATGAAAGTGGTTAAGGATATTGATTGGGATAACATGAAAGAAGGTGTGCCTGCTTTTGTTACAATTTTGTTGATGCCATTAACTTATTCAATATCTAATGGGATTATTGGAGGGATTATGATTTATCTAGCTCTTAATTTGTATGATTATGTGGTTGTGTCTGTAAAATGGTTGGTGGATTTGATGAGAAAGGCTATGGGCAGTGTTCAGAATCAAGTTTCAGCTACAAACACCAATGAACCAATCTCTGTAATTGCTCCATAAATGCAAAATTCAACTTGTGCTTGTTATTTTGAAATTTCCTTTGATGAATTTTCAAGTTTTGTTTCACTCTTGTTTCTTACTGAATTTGTTGTATATGCATGTCTTTTAATATGCAATGTTTTAAGTACATGCGTGGGTCAGAATCAGAACAAGTTGGGTTCTACTATGAGTCCATGACCATGGTGTGGGTGGGTATACAACAAATGTTAAAGATTTTGGATTCATGGTTGACATAAGAAAGAGTCTTATCCGCTGAATCTTGACCTATATTAATCAAGGGTGTGGCCAAGAATGAGCAACACAATCAGAGGGAAGGATTGTATGTAGATTTTGAGGTCTTTGGTAAATCCAACAACAGCAAAACTACAAGAGAAAAACCTAAAGCAAATATCTTGAAAGAGAAATCAATAATGTGTATGCAGAAGCAGAACAAGAACAAGAAAGAAGGAATATGGGTGTAATAAAAAAGCATTTGTGATAAATTTCTTACTTCTGCACCATTTTTTCCCCTATTTTTTTCTTTGTTCTTTAAAGATGCCTTAGCATATCTACTTTTGCCAACCAAAATTTTGGAAATATAGTAAAAAATTGAACTAAAATCGAATGAACGGTCTAATAGAGTGATAAAATTATAATTCTAGACATCTACGATTCTGGAGTAAAACTTGTCAACACTCTAATTTCTACCTACCGATGAAAATAATAAACTAGAGTGAGTAGTTAAAAACATATTAGGATTGTTTTTTTAGACGGGCTGTTTTAGGGGCCGAAGGAATTGTTAGAGAAGCCGGATAATAAGACAAAATAGGGTTGTCCAATAGCTTTTTCTCAAAACCCCTTATCGAACATATTTTTTTAATTCCAAACTACCCCTTGAAGATCCAACCGAAATTAGGTGCCAACCGAAATTAGGTAGATGCCAACCGAAAAATGCAGTGTTTCACATTAACATTAATTTCGGCTACAATGTTTTAGGTAGATGCCAACCGAAATTAGTTTTTTCGTCCAAAGCCAGTAATTTTGGCCGTACAGTAATTTTCGTCTAGATCTAAGTACAAAATTCAGCCGAATTTTTTTAAAATCCAGACGAAAAGTTTGTTAAATTATGAGATTCCTGCCGAAAATTCTCTATAGCAAAAGTTTTTGTAAAGGCAAATTTCGTCTGGATTTTGGACTATAACCCAGCCGAAAGTGCTGCCATTAACAGTTTCGGTTGGATATATGTGGACGAAAAAACAAAATCGTACTCAATTTTCGTCTGCATTTTTCACATTTAACATTAATTTCGGCTACAATCATTGTGACACAATCTAAGAAACTAGTTTTCGTCTGCAAATTACGCATGCAAACTGTAAACATCCAGACGAAAATCTGGAAAGCAAGCTAATTTCGGTTGGATTTTAGGGTTTAATCCAACCGAAAATCAATAGGGTAATTTAGACTTTTCAATGTTTTTAGACACCCCTTATAACACCCCCTAGGATATCAATATTGTTTTCCGGCTTCTCTAACAATTCCTTCGGCCCCTAAAACAGCCAGTTTTTTTAGCGGTGAAATGAGAATATCCTTTGGAGATCACTAGAGCTGTCAACGGGCCGGTCTCGGGTCAACCCGTCACGGGTTGACCCTAGACCTAGACGGGCTAGGGTCAGACCTAGACCTGGCACTATTCCTAAACAAGCCTAAAACATCAACCCTAGCCCGTCTCGGGCTAGCCCGTCGGGTTGACGGGTTAGCCCGTTTATTTTGCATTTTTTCTATTGATTCACTAATAAGTCTAAAAAATAAATAAAATGCACAAATAGAGTTAATAAATAATAATTAACCAAACAAAGTTCAACTTTTAGTCTTTTACAGAGTGCGAGTGGCCTAAATTGATAAAACACATGCAAATTTAAGAAGTAAGAACTAAGTAAATTCAATTTTTAGTCTTTTACTGATGCTGGGTTTATAAATTCAAATTTGTGCTGTATCCCTCTCTTCATTAATTTATCATACAGGTGCCTGAAAAGATCGAAACCAGGCAGATATGTTACAGAGTAAGAGCATTAATAGTTTTATAAATGCATTTAAGCCAAGGGTAAGGGTACTCACCTAATGTACGCCATTACACAATTCTCAGACAAATCTTCCATATGGCACATATATCCAATGTCATCCAGGTCAAGATAAAGCTCCATATCTGTACCAAAGACTGCGGCATCTACTGGTACTGATATGAAAGGAATGCTGCCAGTCAAGTTTTGAGACGTGCTTTTATAGAATCTCTGGATGGGTGAGACATTTGATTCCTAATAGAAAAGATAGTTAAATCAGTTGCCCATACCAGATGGAGATTTTGACCAAGAAAGAAACCAATTTCCATTGATAACACACTTTATGCCACTTCCTACGAGTCTAATCACGGACCGTTACAGGGACGTTCATCAGCAAGAGAACAATCAACGGTATACAAACTTATGTTTGAAATGTCCGTATTCATGTATTGTATGCTCACGGCTTAGCCTGTGAATGCCCTAAAGAAGTTTTGAAAGACATTGGTGATATCTTACATTGACTACACACATATACATATAGCTTTCAAGGAGCGGAATCGTTGAGCATAGTCAACGAACCTGAGATGGCTGAAATGTATCACTTGGAATATTCAAATTTGAAGCAACCATCAACTAGATGAAACTATTTTTATATATTTGACTTACCTTCACAGATCTTGGTACATGCCTTGATGGATTTTCTTGAACAACAGGTAAGTTGTCGTTATCATTTCTCCTGCCTGATGTCTGGAAACAGAAAAATAGATAGAGAATAAAGGTAAAAGCATTATTTTGACTGAACATATATTTTTACACAGTGCACAAAACCTACCGAAGGTACATAGTTGTTTGAGTTGTTTGAATGTGCTCTGTCAGAAAACGATGAAGAAGAGTTTCCCTAAACGACATGAAAATTACAGTTAACACAACTGGTGTAGATTGGGAAAGAAAAGGACTGTCGACACCCACGCAGAGAATCAACTACATTCTCAATGACAGCCAGAAGAAAGGACAAAGACATACCAATTTCTCATTATTGTTTAGCTGGACCCTGTTAGAAGTTGATGCAGGCCTACACAACATGCTAAACTTGTCACATCATCTTCACACAGGCACCAAACATCTCTTTCAGTCATTTCATCAAACACATGGTGTCATGGTGAGAATCATCAATCTTGTGCAAACTCGAACAAAAGTAGATCAATCGAGTTTGTACAAATATATGAGATGAAAACCCAATTTCGCAAAACAACCAAAAGCAAAACCCCCACACCACAGAACAATTCAAGAAGAAAGATAACCCCCACATGAAGTATACCTTTCCCCCATCCCTGGTCTCAATAACAAAGTAACAAACCAAGAGAAGCAAGGAATTTACATCAAAAGATACAACATACAACCTTTAAGCAAAATAAAAAATAAGGCAGATTTGACCCTCAAGTTTAAGAGGCCAAGAATCAAAGTACTAACACAAGATGAACAAAGTATGGGGAACCATAAATCTGAGCCTAAGTGCCTAACCCTAAAAACCCAAATCTCTAAATCAGCAAGAAACAAAGTAAAGTTCCAACCTTTAAGCAAATTAAAAACAAACCAAAATCTCCAAATCAGTTAAGTATCACTAAAAACATAACAAATCAGCATAATACCTAAAAACAAACAAACTCAGAAATTCAACTTCCAAACTGCTGTGTTTCTTTCGTTGATTCAGTAATAAACACCTCTGGTAATGGCAGACGCTGACCCAAATGCGCTGAGAAGAAATCTTCGATTTTTACCTCTTTATCTTGAGCAGCAACTGACCTAGATCTGGAAGATAAGAAGAAGAGAATGAAAATATCTCTGTCTTTGCGTCTCTCTCTGAATTTCTTTCTTTTTATGTCGGTCTTGGAATGTTAAGAAGAAGATAAGCAGTAAAGTAGTAATGTTATAAAATACTGTATTAATATAATTATACACGGGTTGACGGTCTGCCCGCGGGTTTGGCGGGTTAGCCCTAGCCCGGCTTGTTAGCTAAACAAGCTGGAAACCTCAACCCTAGCCCGACTCGTTTAGCTAACAAGCCGGGCTGGCCCGGATATAAACAAGCCGGTCTCGGGCCAACCCGCGGGCCGAGGCTCAGATTGACAGCTCTAGAGATCACTAAAGGTGACTATTGAAAGTGAATTTTCAAAAAGTAAAGCAGATTCGAAGATAGAAAGAGACATGTGAATGAACAAACATCTTAGAGAGAAAGTGAAATGGAAAGATATTAGTGTGAGTGGAAGGCTGATGGGTGATAAGTTTGAATCTTAAGTGAACGATGTTAAGAAAGTAGGAAGTTTAAGCACAAAAAAAAAGATCCTGAAACATCAGTTGTTGCTCGTGGAAGTTTCATGGGTCTAATCTCTTGCATTCTAATTTGGTTTCTCCTTTCAGCTCCTTCTGTTTCCGCACAAGTTAACGGTAAGTTCTTAATTTTGAAACTTCAGTGATATATTAGCAGAATGCATCTTATACTATGTATAACAACAACTAACAGATTTATCTGGAGTTCACAAGATCGAGTATGAAACCAAAAATTCTTCATTTTAGCATAAACCTTAATTGAATTATCTGCAAGACAATTCGTTGTGAATTAAAGTCGTAAAGAACTTACATGTACAGAGTTTATCAGCATTGACTGTGGAGCAACAAGTAATTACACTGATCCAAGCACTGGACTACAATGGATTTCGGATACAGGGTTTTTCCGGCATGGTACGGTAATCGAAATTGATAGCCCAAACAGAGACGCTTTACAACACTCGAGACGTAGAGATTTCCCTGCAGACAGCAAAAAGTACTGTTATACACTAGAAACAACCAAGAGAAGACGTTATCTTGTACGGGCAACATTCCAGTATGGCAACTCAGGAAACGGAGATCCGTATCCCAAATTTCAGCTCTACTTGGATGCTACTATGTGGTCAACCGTAACTATTTTTGATGCTTCAAGGGTCTACGTTGAAGAAATGATTGTCAAAGCACCTTCTAGTTCGATCAATGTGTGTCTGTGTTGTGCATCGACTGGTTCTCCATTCATTTCTACTCTTGAACTTCGACCATTAAATCTTTCAATGTATACTACAGATTATGAGGATAATTTCTTCCTCAATGTTGCGGCAAGAGTAAATTTTGGAGCTCCAACAAAGGATGCAGTGAGGTAGGTAAACTTCTCTATTAATATGAACATCTAACTTGTGTTGTCAGATATTAGTGTTAGGAGTCAGATTCCACAAATCTAATTAAGTTACTCAAGATCATCAATGAATTAATACCAAGACTAGCATAATTTTCAACAGGTACCCAGACGACCCCTACGACCGTATATGGAATTCAGATCTTGAAAAGAGGCAGAACTATCTGGTTGGCGTGGCTACTGGAACTGAAAGGATCAGTACAGACAAGAAAATAGAAATGAAAACACGAGAATTTCCACCTAATAAGGTGATGCAAACTGCAGTAGTGGGTTCCGATGGAAGCCTTAGCTACAGGCTGAACCTTGATGGTTTCCCAGCCAATGCCAGAGCATATGCATACCTAGCAGAAATTGAAGACTTAGGTATTAATGAAACTCGAAAATTCAAAATGGAGCAACCTCACGTCCCTAACGGTTATAACAATGTCGTGGTAAATATTGCTGAGAATGCAAACGGGAGCTACACACTTTATGAACCTAGCTACATGAACATATCCTTAGACTTTGTTTTGTCATTCTCATTCGTTAAGACTCGGGATTCTACACGTGGTCCACTTCTAAATGCTATTGAAATCTGTAGATATGTGCAGATTATTCCAAAGACAGATAACAAAGATGGTAAGTCAAATTGGATGATTTTTTTTTGGTTATGTTTTACAAATTGATGTTTTCTGGGCTCCTACACAAGTTGATGTTTAAATTGCTTTTCCGGGTCTAAAGCCATTGTACTGGATGCCTTAAGAGACATGTCCAAAGGAAGTAACTGGACTCATGCAGAAGGTGATCCTTGTATCCCAACTAACTGGGAATGGGTTACTTGCAGTTCAAGCTCACCACCGAGGATCACAAAAATGTAAATCCTGTTCATTCTGAAAAGTTGTTGCATTTGGAGTAGCTGTAATCCAGTTTATGCAGAAAATGTGAGGAGTTTCTTTCAATGAGATTAGATGTCATCTAAATTACTGATGTATCTAACAACATCTGAATCCTACTTGCTTCGTAAACAGAGTTCTATCTGGAAAAAAGTTAAAGAGTGAGATTCCAGTAGAGCTTAAGTACATGGAGGGTCTAAAGGAGCTGTAAGTGATGTTATCCTGTAAATGATTTATTTTCAAGTAATTTTACTCCAAAGAATCAAAGATATATTCTTACCTGGTTGGATATGATTTTTCAGGTGGCTGGATGGTAACTGCTTGACTGGGCAAATTCCTGACCTAAGTAATCTTATCAATTTGACGATTGTGTAAGTTTCTTACTCATTGCTTTAAATTTTAGAGTCTAATTTATCAAGGCACTAGTCTAATCTATGTTTGTTTTGTAAATGGTTGTGCAGTCATCTAGAAAACAACAGACTCACTGGCCCAGTACCTTCGTACCTTGGTTACCTACCTAATTTACGAGAATTGCATGTTCAGAACAACTCTTTCAGAGGAGAGATACCTTCAGCATTGTTGACGAAGAGGCTGGTATTCAAGTAAGTATACATGCTTCTACTAATATGCCTACGTCAGAAAAGCTTAACGTAACAAAATGATATACTCAACTGATACACGATACATATACAGCTAAAGAGAAACAATATATAGTAACATCATATTGCTACAGAACTAGAAAGCTATGTCAGCTTTTAATCAAACAGTTCTTAAAAGGCTATGGCATTTGATATGCAGTTATGGTGGAAATCCTGAACTTTTTCAAAAGGGGGAGCACAGCAAGAAACTTAAGTTAATACTCGGTGCTTCATTTGGGGCAATTGTAATAATAGTTCTTATGCTGTCAGGATGCTCAATACTATTGTGTAATTGTCGAAGGCCGGCACCCCAACCGAAAGTTAGTGAAACAAGTATGTGCCTTCAAAACTTCTATGACTCGTTCACTTGAACTCGAATAAACTCAGTTTCCTTCATATATATTTCAACTAATATTCAGGTAATTCACTGAGAACTACCTCCAAGCCTTCAACAGCCTATTCTCTGGTGCGACCAGGATCTTTGATTGATGATGGCCTAGACGTAGCCTACCATATAACATTTTCCGAGATAGAAGAAGCTACTCTGAATTTTTCAAAACAAATTGGGAGAGGAAGTTTTGGACCTGTCTATTACGGTAAATTGAAAGATGAAAAAGAAGTTGCGGTTAAGATCTTGGCTGAGGAATCTATCCAAGGAAACCAGCAATTTGTAAATGAGGTATGCAATACTGTAAGCATATTTTGTATGGATCGTTACAGCACTATTTGCACTAAATCGTTATAAAAAAATGTTTTAGGTTTCACTCTTGTCACGAATCCATCATAAGAATTTGGTTCCTTTAGTTGGATACTGCGAAGAAGCTAGCCAGAGAATTCTAGTTTATGAGTATATGCACAATGGAACTCTACGTGATCATATACATGGTATGTCCTTGTGGATTTAGTATAATTTGATTTTTCTAACATACACAATTTCAAATAAGAGAAGTGCATTTGATCCAAATCTATAACATAATCATCCAACCAGGTTCTGGTAACCAGAAGCAGTTGGATTGGTTATCTCGTCTTTCTATCGCTGAAGATGCAGCAAAAGGTTATACATTCAACTATCATCTTGTATGCATATGGAAATACGATTAATTCATCCGGTTTAATCTTAATATGAGATCGACATCTGTAGGTCTAGAGTACTTACATAGTGGGTGCAATCCAAGCATTATTCATCGAGACGTAAAAACAAGCAACATTCTCCTTGACATCAATATGAGAGCAAAAGTGTCAGATTTCGGTCTCTCAAGACAAACTGATGAAAACTTTACCCATGTTTCAAGTGTTGCTTGTGGAACAGTCGGATACCTAGATCCTGAGTAAGTCAACATATATAGTCATGAAAATCTGTTTTTAACACTCTAAAAATTTATGCATATGACAGACTTATGCCAATCACTTAATGCAGGTATTATAGAAATCAACAATTAACCGAAAAGAGTGATGTTTACAGTTTTGGGGTTGTTCTACTGGAACTAATTTCAGGAAGAAAACCCTTTTCAGCACAAGATTATGGACCTGAATGGAACATTATTCACTGGGTATTGCTTCTGCTTCCCATAGGTATTGTTTATTTGATCTTCAAAACCAATAACTTCAATAACTTAATTTTTTATTTTTTGCAGGCAAGATCATTAATACATAAAGGAGATGTGACAAGTATAGTAGACCCAAAATTAGCAGGAAAAATAAAGCTCGAATGTTTATGGAGAATAGCTGAAATCGCGATACTAAGTGTTGAACAATATGGAGTTTCAAGACCAAAAATGCAAGAAATAGTATTAGCAATTCAAGAAACAATCAAGATTGAAAAAGAAAATAGAAAAAGAAATCACCTAGCAGCAGCATCTCATGAAGATGGTTCAGATATACTGCAAGACTCCTCTTCATCTTCTCATCCGATCAATATTGAAAGTCTTGATTTGTCAACTAGATGTTTAAATCCATCTGCAAGATAAAGAATATTTACCAATAGAAACTAATTTCTTTCATATGAATTATGTCATTTATCATCTTGGAACTAATTTCGTTGTGTTCATATGCTATCCGACAATACTCCTAGCGTAGACTTGGAAAGTCGCCTACTCAAATCTAGAGGGCGCATATACCCTGCAACGCTGGAAAGGCCCCGGTTAAAGCCAGGGGGTGCACAAATGCGACCTCTCATATCACAGGGGATACCAACTTTTTATAACCCAGCGATCTCGTATTCCCTCAAACTGATCAGTTAGGGTTTCCATTCAACCAAGATTAAAATCACAACTTCCTCCTCGTTAATTCACTTCAAATGCAGCAACCTCTTTCCCTCGTATAGCTTGTAGTTTGAGTGCCTCTGTGAAAACAAAGGCAATCGATCACTTTATGAGCAATTATGAGCAATTATGGTCTTATTCGTTACCTTGTACTAATCCAGATCAAATGGCTGATTACAAATTCCTCAAGGGGTTAAGAGCCATAATTGCCCCAAAACTACTTGGGAAATTGCTCTGGAATCAGATTTTCCATCGCACATAGACATAGTTAACTAGTCATCAAAATGCCCCATTTTTACTAGCCAACGGTCAGTTATACCCTCACGATTTAATTTGGCTGTTTTTTCTCCAACAGGTAAGTAATCAAAACCCTAAATTTGTTTCGATTAAAATCGACTAGAGCATGATTTGATTTGATTGTTTTTCTGATTAAATTGGTGGTTGTTCATTATTACATCAGTAATTTAAGTTTGTGTTTGTTGCTTAATTGATGTCCTTTGAGTGCTTATTAACTTAGTAGTGCCACTATTGGCTTCGCTAATGTGGGATCCTAGAGCTATTAGGTTGTTCAATCGCCGGGTAAGTCACGGCTCTGTTGCACTCTATTAACAAGCAGCAGCCAAGAGAAAAAGTCAAGGCAGAGTGGCGATTTTTTCTGGCGACGTTGACTCCAGTCAAGCCCTAATAAAATTCAAGATCTGATCGATTTCTTCTTCGATTTTGATCTTTCTTTTGCTTGTCTGGTTTCGATGATCGGTGTTGGTAAGGTTTTCTGGTTTGTTTTCCCCCCTTTTGCTTTCAATTCTATGATTTGACTATTATTGTGTCGATGCAATTGGGGGTTTGTTCTCAAATAGGGATGGGTGATAGGGATTCGTCAAGATTTGCTCTGGGTATTCCTCCCGAGAGTAATCTTAAGTGGTCTGAGGTTTTATTTGATAAGAAGCAGGAGGTTCTCCATGAACCCCTGTTATTTGAAGCTCCTTCAGTGATTGAGGGTGAGAAATTGATTGTGTTTTCCGATGAAGAAGTGGAAAATGATGTGCGTATATGCGAGAATTTGGTTGTGGGTTGTTTTGTTGGTAGTAGATTACCATTTCTGAGGGTAAAGAAAGCTGTTGAAAGAATCTGGAAGTTGAAGGATGATTTTTGTATGACTCTTCATGGTGATACAGTTTTTGTATTTGATGTTTACTCTGATGAGGAAAGAATTAAAGTGTTGGAGCAGGGGTGTTTTTTCATTGATGGACAACTGTTTGTTGTAAGACCATGGTCTGTGTTGATTGAGAAGGAATTAGCTGAGCTCAAGACAGTTCCTATTTGGTTGAATTTGAGGGAAGTTCCCCTTCATTTGTGGAATGCTAAAGGATTAGGTAAGTTAGCTAGTTTTATTGGAGTTCCTCTTTTGTTGGATAAACAGACTGCCACTAGGACTAGACTGTCTTATGCTAGAGTGTGTGTTGAAGTAGCTGTTGATTCGGATTTTCCTAGTCACATTGATGCTATGGTGGGGAAGGCAAGGATTAAGGTACCAGTAGAATATAGCTGGAGGCCTCGGAGATGCCTGCATTGTGCAGTTTTTGGTCATACTCAAGAATCTTGTGCTAAGGTTGCAGCTGCTGATAGTGTTGCTTCAATTATTGCCGCTGCTGCTAGTGATACTGCAACTATTGTTGCTGGGTCTACTACTTCCTTTGTTGCTAAGGTGGTAAAGGAAGCAAGGTTAGAGAAGGATAAGAGTACAACTGACCCTGAAGGATGGGTTGTGAAGAATTTGAAGAGAGGAAGAGGGAAGAATGGTTCTAAGAACATTGATTCTGCTAAAGGGAGTGATGGTTCTTTTAGCTTTAGATCAGGAAGTATAGTGGAAGTTCCTATCACAATGACGAATAAGTTCCAGCAATTATGTGAGGATGAGTTTAGTGAGAAGATGAATGTGGCTTTGTCTACTGTAGGCGAGGTTGTGCATAATTCTGATGATAGTGGAGAGGAGGATAATGGTGGGATGAATATGGATGTGATCTCACCTTTGAGTGGTAATATTCAAGGTAGTGGAATGAATAGTTTTCTGAATGGAAATGAAGGATTGGGATATGTGCTATCTCAAGTGAAGAATTTGAATGAGGGGCAGAAGGGGGATGAGCTACTAGGAGCTAGATCTCACTTCAACCCAAAGATATCAGGTCTAGAGAAATCTGGCTTGAGTGTTAAAGGAGGGGCAGATAAGAGGTTTGTTAAGGCTAAAAGATCAAACTCTTCAAATGGATAATATTTCTATAATGGTATGGTCGGAAGGACCACTTGGAAGAATCTGTCTCTTGAAGAAGATTCAGTGCAAAGTCAGTATGGGTGATTGCTGTGGTTTTGGTAGCTTTGGTGCTTTAGGCTTTCCCTGTGTTAGCTGTTCTCTGTTTTTGTTTTTGTTTTTTAGTTTCCTTTTATTTGTTGTTTTCCTTTGTTTAGCTTGTAAGGTTTTGGGGTTTCCTTAATCCCAGCGGACTGTGTCAAAACCAAAAAAAAAAAAAAAAAAAAAAAAAAAGTCACGGCTCTGTTTCTTGTATATGTTAATGTATGCTTAATGTTGGGTTAGATGGTTTTAGTTTCATTTCACCTTTGAAATCTGCTAATTTGAGAACCATCCGTAATAAGATGCTTCGTTGCTTCTAGAGGTTGCCCTTCTTTGGTGGGATTTTCTTGGGAAATTCGAATCAAGAAGGTCTAGGTAGAATTTAATTTAGAGGCATAATATCATGCAGAACCTACATTGTATGCAATTTCTCTTCAACATGAGCAACTTATGTTAACGAAGCCAGAGCATTATACCATGGGTATACCACAACCATAAGGTTAGACCTGTTTTCATCTCCTTGGCCATCAATGTTCAATAACTAGACAAAATACTTATACTTAAAATATACATTGAATGCACCGAACATCTTGTATGAAATACACAGTATCTCGGGCATGTCATGGTGTGAAAGAATTTTTTCAACTTTGTAGTATCTTTGTGTGTTTTTTCTCATCTTATACTTTAGATTGTTGCCATAATGTCTCTGTAGTTTATTATACGTTCACATGTTTCATCTTTCATTTTCAAGATAATATGTCCGAACTTTTAAAGATGTATGTGTGTCAACTTTCATTTCGAGATAATGTGCTGAATAAGCTGAATATGATTGTGTATGTTGAAATTATTAGGCTTTATGCTTCATTGTTGTTACCAACACCATCATTTTCATTATCAGCATCATTAGTAAAATCTTGTAAATATGAATGTGAATGCAATGGAGCTGTCTGACTGGATTACCCATTTGAAAACAAGCCATGTACTGAATCTAAATTTCTGGGTTCTTGTGATGGTTTAGTTTCATTAGGTATATCTAGTGGTATAGTTGGTATTGATAAGCTTAGTTATTTATTTATTAATTTATTTATATATTTTTTTTATTGTTGTTTCTTTAGTTCTCCCAGGATGGGTGGTATGGATAGGAATTTTTTGTTAGTGTCATTAATAACATATGGAAGTATCATGACATCTATTTGATGGGTTCTCCGGCTGACATTAGTGGGATAATGTTCATGGATATGATAAAGGTAAGGTTAGAAGATGAACATGGTATAGATCCCAAATTCAAATTGTATCTTTTTAATGACGTTTTTGAGTTTGGCCAAACTGAGAGAACCCCAGGTGATATTTGTGATAACGAATAAATGTTTATACCATTTCGGGAGAATGGGATAATGGATGTGGACAATTTTGTAAAACTGCATGTGGCTATTCTAATTGATCCAAGAGGGGTTGTACAACGGGGTTTTCCTGATGAAACTGGTGTTGTTAGTTTTCCTGATGAAACTGGGGGAGTTGCTAGTGGATTAAGTGGATTGTTTTGCCATACAAGTCCGAGGAAGATGACACTGGTTACTAAAAAGAAACCACATTTTAGGAAGATTTCAAGACTATTGAACAAGGTTCAGGATGACAATCAGAAGGAAACAATTTTAAGACCCATACAACTGATTTTCGAGGATGAAAAGGTACCTGAATTTTTGGAAGAGGTAACACGTGCTACGTACTTTCAGATGCTAGATTAAAAGAAAACCAAATTAATTTGGTTAATGTAGAAGAAGATGCCTGTCATCCTGATGACTGGCCTGAATTTCCATTCAACCTTGATGAAAAAGAAGATGAGGAAAGTGAAGATAAAGAAACTGAAATAAAGAAGATAATGGTGATATTCATGAAGCTGATGAAAACTACAATTTGGGTGTTGAACATGAAAAGTGTGTCACTCAGTGTGTCACTCAATATGATTGACCAGGTCCATCGTATGAAATGACTGAAGAAAAGCAAACTCCGTGGGAGGAAGACTATGGTCAGTATGTGCTGGAGCCAGAAAGATTGAGAATGATCCATGAACATATTCTTGAAGCTAAACCCGATGTGTTGGCAACTACATGACTTTTAGCAACATTAAAGGATATAGGGTTCATCTGAAGGGGTATGCAGTGAGGAATCATATGGATAACAAAGTGAAAAAAATCTGATACTACCATGTTATATGCATATTGTGTGAACAAGGATTCCCAGAAATGTCCATGGTTTGTGAATGCAAGACTGTCTCCAAAGGAGAAGTGTATCAAAATCGGAAAATGCAATATTGAACACAAATGTGAATATGAAATGGAGACAAAACCAGGAAATGCAATGCAAAACTTGTTGCTGATTATTTGATGAAAACAATGTGTCCAGTTCATCAGTAGACA
>JAJJMA010322491.1:0-13675 GCA_023529015.1 Papaver nudicaule
CTCTCCTTCTTTACTCTACAAAGCTTTCTATTTATAGTACAAATATCTTCATAAATATCTTCATGAGGGAGTGGTAGAGAAAGGAACACATCACTCCTTTTTCCACCACACAAATCCATATCTCTAAGTAATTCCCCTATCTTCCTTACTTAGTTGCTTGGTCTTGCGCCATGTGTTGGTGAGGACCTTAATCTTGCGCCACGTGCTACCTTCCTATCATGATTGAGGCGGTTCCTACTCTTATTTGTGTTCACACCTGGTGGGGTCCTCACACCTCCTTTTGTAGTGCGGCTCTCTTCTCTTAGTCTGCGGCTTTTCATGTACTTACTACTGAAGTCTTCTATGATGTGCGGCTTTTCATGTACTTACTACTGAAGTCTTCTATGATGTGCGGCTTACTCTTCTGTGAGAGCATTGTTCTCTCACTCATCTGGTGCTTACTCATCCTTCTGAGACCTCTGGTACTCACTCATCTGGTACTCACTCATCTGGTACTCACTCATCTGGTGCTCACTCATCTGGTACTCACTCATCCTTCTGAGACCTCTGTTCTCTCACTCTTCTGTGAGACCATTGTTCTCTCACTCTTCTGTGTGCTTACACGTGGGTGGTGGATACTTTGCACCAACAGCTCTTTTATTGAGAAGCAAGGCATCCATGTTGACACTCTTACACTTACTTAGGCTAAAGGTTATCAGGGCACTACCATGCCCTCTAGAAAGATAAGCAACCATCTTTGATACCTACCTAATGTATTAAGAGCACAACTGGTGTGCATGTCATCAATAGCCGGTGTTTTGTTTAAAACCAGTGCAAGCAACTTAAAGCCTTTGGAAGGGGTGATCCGTACGCCCCCACTAGCTTGGTTCACTATCTCCTACATCGAAGTAAGCCCCGAAGTTGCACCTTAAGTAACCATACTAGAAAGGTAGCAGAAAAATAAGCATACACTTCAAAGAGAAAAGTTCAAAACCAACAAACTACACCGAGTCTTACTCAAAACAAAAGAAAAATAAAGGAAAGCCAAGCAGGGTATCGTTCACTCAAACATTCTCGGCAACTTCTTTGGGGGCAGCAGCTTCTCCAGCAGTAGCATTCTGGGAAATCAAAACATCTCGGCCATCGATCTGCGAACCTTCAGTCTCTGAAACACCGGCAGATTGGATAGGAGCCTTAGCATCTTCATTTCCTCTGATCTTTTCATCCATATTCTTACTGGGATTCCCCTCTAACAAATCACTGCCATGCTTTTCATTGCCAATACCACCTTCGTTACCTTCACCTTCCCCCTATGCAAGATCAAGCTCACCATTTTCCATAGCAACCTTCAGTTGCGCTATTGCCTGCTTCGCATAACCACAAGGAATAAGTCCTTTATCGGACTCCAGGAAGACATCAACATCATTCGCACCTTCTTCATAATAGGGAGGCTGTATACAAAAATCCCTAAACACAATCCTCACATGCTGACGACTAAACAAAGCAGTTCGGTCTTCCTCTCCATCGATATGCCTCTGAAGCTCCCGAATTTCCTTGTCGCGAGACGCGAGCTGACAGTCCTTCTCCTTGCAAGCATTTTGTGAAAGACGGAGATCGTTTTCCTTAGAAATCACTTCGGAGTTAAGTTTCGAAACTTGCTTCCTCTCGGCCTCCAACTCCCGCCCATAATCATCTTGCTTCCGAGCAGAGGTCTCAAGCTGTTTCAAGAGATCACCTTTGTCCTTTTCCAAACCTTGAATAACCGCATCAAGACGGATGATCTCACGACGTTGTACCTCATTCAAGTCCACCAGGTACACTCCATGATGTTTTTGCTACAGACGATAGTACAAAAATAAAATCATCACAAAGCGTTCGATACATGGAAACAAATTAAAACAAGAATGCACACTCACTGCTTCAACAAAAGCTTGATGCTGTGAAGGATAGGCGGCGAGAACATCCCTGTCCCACTTGCCGGAAAACGTTTGTGCAAGAAAACTAACAAAGGAAGGATCCAAGGGATACTTCGAAGGATCCTTAGCATGTGCTCTCAAATGATTGGAAAGATCTTCGGTATAAGGACCAGGAATAGAGCTTCGCTCAAGAAGTTTTTGTGCCTCTTCTACTGAATAAGGCCTTCGCACAAAGCTAGCAGGAGTTGAACCCGAAACAGGAGCATGACCAGAAGGTTGACCCAGCAAAGAACCCGCAGAACAGTCATTGGAACCACATTGATTAAAGCTTCTGTTAATCGGGCATGGATCAGCATTTACTGGAACAACAGGCCCTTGCGTTGGTATGGTAACCTCGGAATGTACCACCACGGAAACATCCCGAGAAGCAGGCTCACCTCCAGGCGCCATTTTCTGCTTCTTCGAAGGCCCAACTTTCACACCCTCGATACTCCCATCATCGACTCTCTCCGAGGGCACAACGGGAACAACTGCACTTTTATCAATACCCTTCTTAACAGACCTCTGCGAACCAACAGTTCGAGAGAGGGTCTGCACAAGGTTCTTATTTAAAACACTAAAAACAGGTTTTTCTCGATTAGGATCACACAGAGAGAACTTCATCGAACCTTCTTTTACCCTGAGCACTTTCACCTGCTGCCAAGAAAGTCAAAATAATCAGGTTCCAAAATAGAGGCAGATATCCATACCTAGAAAGCAACTGAGGCATATAGTATTTTCTCACCGGACTATTTTGACTCTTTTCGTCACTCGGTTTCGAAACTTCCTTTCTTTTCTTTAAATGATCGGTCTGTTCCCGAACTTGTGGGCTTCCTAACTCAGGCTTCTGAAAGAAGATCACATTAGAAAAACAATAAGGGAATATGCACCTACATATACACTCGTATCGCGTAAAGTACCTTCTTAACAGCAGCTGTCTTTTCTTGAAATCTTTTGAGCTTCTCCTCGGAGAAGTGAAATTTGAAAAATTCAACAGTAGAAAACTCGTGGTCCTCTCTGAACTTCGTTCGTTCAATTCTCTTCTCTTTATTTTCATAACCGAAGAGAACTGGACCTTCGACAAGAACAGGTTTAGAAAACCATGCCTCATCATAGCGAAGGAGTGAATTCGCTGCAGACCCAGAAGAATACACATCACTCATAACATGCGAAGCATCAAAAGTCTTAACCAAGCGTATATCCCAGGGGACCACCGGTGCGGGCAGACCCTCTTCTACCTTATAGTGCTTGAAAAAGTTCTCGGCAGTCCAGGAATATGGAGAACGCTTGAGTTCCCCAGGAAGTTTTTCATAGTAAAAAGATTTACCAGTCGAACGGGCTACCCACTCTCGAATGATTCGGATTGAATTTCCGTCCAGTTGCATCACGCCGCAGGGAGGTTGGATTCGAGAATAAATCTCATAAAAAAGAGGGTTCTCCGGGTCATATAACGGAACGGGGAGACCGGAACCAATCTGTTCACCGGAAACTATTAATTTTCTGTTGCCGCATTGGTGGGAAGAAAGCAATTCAGGGGATAAATCGACCTCGCCCAAACTCTTACAAGAGAAAAGGATAGGATCAAAACCGTAAGCTTTAGCCTTTTCTTCCCAAGAAGATTCTTTAGGATTAGCCATCTTACGAGAAGATTCACTGCCAGACTGCATATTCACTCCGAGAAATTAGTGAAATAATCCAAGAGAAGAACAAGTAAAGGAGAAAGTAAGAAACTGTGGAAGCCTGAAAGACAGTAGATCTAGCAAGGGGAGACTGAGAAGCACTAAGAAAATAAAGGAAACTGAAGAAGGGAAAAAGAAGGGGTAAACAAAGTTTAAATAAGAGGACACAAGACAGGCGCAGCCGGTAAAAGGTAGTCGTGGGGATCCCAACGTCATTAAAAACCACAGGTGTCGGCCAAAGAAGTTAAAATACCGGACACGTGTCGAACGAAAGGAAAATCCAAGACAGTTTCCTTTTCCAAATCTCTACGATCTTCGGATAAGGAAAGAGGCAAACTGTAGGGGGTAAAACCCCTCGGAACACGTGTCTCGCATCCAGAAAGCAAAACCATGCCGAGAGAACTACACCGAAAGGATTAGTAGCGAGATCTCGGACCAGCCTAAGGAGGAAAGAGTTACACACAAGCGAAGTCAAGACTCGGAGGGAAGGGATTCGGACCACGACAAGGGACCGAAGCCCAGGATTCAGCCTCGGAGTGTAAACCTCCTTACTCGACAGAAACTGACACCACCACGATTGAGTCATTTGTCTTTATTAGCTGTAAACCACCCAAGCTCGGCCTATATAAGGCGAGCTTGGAAAACGTTGTAAGGGTTGGATTCTCTTTGGGTTGAGCCTAAGTAGCAAGAGAGAGATTAGGTTTGTAATCTCCTCTGGTTCCTTAGGGTTTCATTCTTGTAATCTCAGCATTAGAAATACATAGAAAGTCTTCTTATATCTAGTCTTTACTGTTTATATGGTCTTTAATTACTGTTCAAAGCATCTTCGGTGCTGTTCTTGAGGTCCTCGCACCACTGAATCACCACTAAGTACTGTGTGTATGAGTAGATCTGATGGATGGGGTACCCTGAGTACCTATGCAGATTTTCTACTCGTACACGTCTATTCCTTTATAGCCCAATCCTCGTGTGTCACGATGATTTTTACTCGCTCCAAACATCAAGGTTAATTTGTCCGAGCTATTGTTGAACTTTTTCAAGTTCTCTTTCAAACTCAGGTTCTCTTCCTTCAACCTTTTGATCTTTTCATAAGCTTTAACTAGATCATTCTTAGATGAATCACCATTCTTAAGCTTATCTAGTCTAGATTGAAGAATTATTTCTCGATCACGACCTTCAGAAATTAGCAATTTGAGACTACGAATTTCTTCATTGTGATCGGTTGTGCTATTAGTATCAAGTTCCTTTTGCAAGGTAACATTTTGACTACGAAGTCTGCCATATTCAACCTCTTTGCTGAACAAGGACCTCTGAGCTTCTGAAAGTTTCAGATAGCATTCCTTGATAAGGTTATTCGTAACAGTATCTTCATGGTACACTTCTTCATCAGAGTCAGAACTTATGTCCTGATCAGAGTTCCCAGCAGCATAGGCAATGCTTGTCTTACACTCTTGATAAAAATAATCATTTGGCATATCATCAAGAGTTGCAGTGTAAGCTGGATTCTCTTTTGCATCTTTGGTAGGGTATTCAGAGGATTTATGCCCAAAACCAAGACCCTTGAACACTGAACATTATCATCAACACAATTGAGTGTCTCCAGAGAGGAAGATGATGTATGTATGGATAAATCCTTTTTCCATTTTTTTGGACGGTGAGAAGAGTTATCCCAATGCTTTATTCGTGATTCACTAGGTTTAGATGTACTAGTACGGTTCACGAACCGTAGGGCAATACCTATCTCTTTTTTCAGGAGATTTCTGACATGTTGTGTGATTAAGGACATAGTAGAGCTTAATTCCATTTCAAAACGATCATCACACATATCAACCTGGGAAGTGTTGATTTTGTCGGAAGAGGTACTGGGAGGGCTAGCGGCTTTTAAAGAAATTGATCTATTTTGCTCATGATCAGAGACTTTAAGTTTACTAACAAGGTCACTTCTTGTTATTGTTAAGCCGTGTACTTCTTGGATGGCATGTTTCTTTGATTCGTACCTTGAGGGTAAGGACCTCAGAATTTTACACACAATGTCCCTTTCCGGAATAGCTTTTCCTAAGGTGTGACAGGCATTCACTATTTCATACAATTTGTGGTTAAATTCTTCAAAGGTATCATCCTCAAGTATTCAAAGGTTTTCCCAGTCAGACATAAGGGTTTGAATCCTTGCATCCTTTTCTGCGGTGTTCCCTTTGAATACGTTCTTTAATCTATCCCAAGCCTCTTGTGAGGTTTCACATGTGGACACGTGATGGAAAAGATATGGTGTTACTGCATGAATGATAGCGTTAAGCCCATCATAGTTTTTCTTAGCGGCAAGAGTTTCCACCTCATCATAAGCCGCTATGTCTTTGGGGACAGATACCTCGCCATCTAGAATAGTTGGTGGTGTATATCCTCTCTCGACATAAACCCAAGTTTTGAAATCCCGGGCTTGCAAAAAAACGATCTCATTGCAGTCTTCCACCATAGGTAATTAGAGCCATCAAACTTTGGTGGTACGTTAGAAGTTCTTACGCTTTGTTACATATCTCACAAGCCGCGATAAACACAGACAGTTACGTCTTTAATGTGTTCACCGGCTCTGATACCAATTGAAAAAGCAGGGGTACCGAAATACTACCAACTTTTCGTTTGGGCTCGTGAGTCATATGGTCAGATCTGGACGATCTCAAAAATCAATATCCAAATCTGTATAACCTGAGTTTGGATCTCAAGGGATCAGTCCGACGCAAGAAAAGGTCTTGGTAAATCCAATGGATGGATTGGGGACAACGATCAGGTTATCAATAACGTACTTCTTGTGTTTGCTTTAATTATATAATCAGAGAATATAATGCGGAAAATAAAGCACACAAGACACCAGAGAGTTTTTTAACGAGGAAACTACAACCTGTAGAAAAACTTCGGGACCTCGTCCAGATTGAACACCACACAGTACAAACTGTCTACAAACACTAGCCTACTATAAGACTTCGGTCTGGGATGTAGCAGAGACCAACTCAAGCCCTCCAAGCGAATTGGCTACTGTCGCACTCCTTACGTCTCAAGATCCCCCACAGATCGTCATGCACTTGATTCACCCAGCTGACGTCCTTTACAGGCCTAGGAGTTTCTTTAACCACTGTTAAAGGCTTGTGTCAATAATTCCGTCTTTGCAACCTTAATTATCAACTGTATGTTTGAACTGTCCTCTACCAGTTTGACATACACAAAGTGACTTCCTTCGGATTTCTCCAGGTCATACGAAAATCTACTTACAAGCGGGGGCTGACAAGTAAACCGAGTAAACTATGCCCAACTTGTCTTTACCTCAGTTGTAAAGGAAAAAATCACTTAAGAAACTTATACAACTGGAGCTAACTAGTTCTTACAACACCGAGTGCAGCTGTGTGTTGCTTTCTTTCAACCATGTGTGTAACGTATCAGTTCTTGAATGACCTTTTATTAGAAGAGAAGGACCGTAGAATAGACAAGAACGTGATCAAGTTACCAAGGTTACAGGTTACTCCGATTTCAACCACTAAGGTCTCAATCTCCTACCTGTGCTTCTCAACTCTCAAGAGAAGTCTTTATAGTCGTTAGGTAATTCCCACTGAGGAACTGCTACCTAATAGAGGATGACTTTACCACAATAAGCATTCACCGAAGTGAAAAGAGTTTATGATCAATTCCACAGAGAAATCTCATGTATGCTTGATGCTTGCAGTTTTTCGTCCCATAACCCTCTATTTATAGCACTCAATAAGATAGGTTTCTTAGGAATAAAGCAACTAGTTTCTTGTCCCACAAGTTTAGGAAACCCTAACTTGCAAACCAATTAAACAGAGATTTATCTCAATTGGAATTCATTAAACATTTATCTGCAAGTGTTTTGTTAGCTCAAAAATACTTCAAGATAGAAATCCAACAGACCAGAGATAATATTTATCTTATTGAATCATTTAGATTCGTTAGATGGACCACAGAAGATATTTCGTGATAAACAAATCCAACTAAGAGATAAAGGAGTTATCTGTTAAACCCACGCGGAGAATCCCGAAAAATCTTCCGGCGGAAGGTTCGCGAACCATCCAACTGAATTCCGGCCAGATACATCGAATATGTGGTTCACGTACATGTACGTGTACAAATTGATGCATTGGAACTCTGGAGTGAAATCCAGAGTCATTGTTCACGAACCGGTTCGTGAACCGCCTTAGTTCAGAATTAGGGTTTAACTGGATCCGCTGCAAGTTCTGGGCTGGGCAAGTACTTAGACGTTATTCGCCCTCAGCTATAATCCACTGGACTCTTGCTCAAGATTACTCCTTTAGATTCACCCATATCCAACAAGTGATTTGCGAGCAAACCATTGTCATGGACAAATGGTATCGAATCTATCTCATGCATTCTTGTAACCTTAGTATTCGTGGAAACAAATACCAACATAACACATGGTCATGTAGACAATAATACGATCTCAATCTCTATTAGTATCTCTACTAAAGTAGGCGACTATTTCGAAAGATAGAATAATTGATGTCTTCTTTGTCTTCACAGTCTTCGTCTTCAAGGTCTCTACTACATTGTCTATATCCCAATTATGAAATCTAAACTCTAGTAGGCTAAATCAAGATTTTGTTTTGATACCTAAAAATGAAAACTAGCTTGAAATACCAACACCAGTGGGTTTGACCAAACAATGCCCTAACAGAATAGAATTAGAGGAGATTTCGTACAACTGTGAGGTGTCTCCATCAAGCGCCTGGTAAAGTGTGAGTAGTGGAAAACAGCCTGGAAGATTTCGAAGAAGATAAGATCGATATGAGAAGATCTGTCCTCGGTTGGTCCTTCTGAACTGAAAGGTATCGAGGTAGCACCAACCTCGAAGACATCTCGGAAAGCCACCGACTTACTCGACAACTCCTGACACCCATGATTGTGTATTTTGTCTTATTAGCTTTCATCCACCTGTAGCTCGGCCTATAAAAGGAGAGCTCGAACTCATTTATAAGGGTTGGATTTTTTTGTTAAGTCTTGGGACATTTGAGAAAGTCTAGGTTAGTGTTATTCTCCTCAAGTCTTTAAGCACATAATCCATGTATAACTATCCAGAGAAACACTTTACATTAATGAATACTTTGATTTTGCTTTATGATCGTATGTTTATATCCATTTCGAAAGCATGCATAGCATGTCTCGATATCATGTTCTTCATTAGATTACACATAGTACAGATGGTTAGATGGAATCTCCTGATGGTTGTTAGGTATAAAGTCTCTAAACAGATTTTATACCAACACAGTTTGGCGCTAGAAACAGGGAAGGGTGATCCGCAGCCCCCACTAGCTTGGTTTACTGCCTCCCACATCGAAGTAAGCCCTAGAGTTGCACTCTAAGTAACCATTAGGAGCCTAGATTTTCAGGGTAAACTTTGTGCCCGAACACGAGTTACTAGGCAACCAACACAGCAAGGAATAGCACAATATACTCAGGAAACAACAAATTCAAAACAATATTTCTCTTTAAAAAAGGTAACCAACAAAATTACAAAAAATGCGCTCAAGGGCACATTTAGTTTACAATACAAAAGAACAAGAAAACACATCGAGATTCTTCGACAAGCCGCTTCGGAACATTGAGAAGAACAAGCCAAGGAAATCCAAAAAAATAGCAGAAGGAATATAACATCTTCTAGGCATTACCTTCAATCACCCCCTCAACTTGAGTATCTACGGTAGCAGGAATATCCTCGGCATCTCCTGTGACATTCTGAGTCTCAGATCCTGAAACCTTACCACCAACATCATCACTAGTTACAATGATATTCTTCACGACATCCTCTTTCGGTTTCTCAACTTGAGCCTCCCCACTTTGATTCTCTCCTTTCTTGTCCACCATTGTTTCACTTTCCATTATTGGCTTCTCGCCCCCCGATCCCTTTTCCACCACCGTTTCCTCTCTTTCATTTGGCTTCTCGCATCCTATTTCTTCCTCCTCCATAGTCACTCTCTCATCACCGCTGTTTTCTTCACCAAACTCCTCGTCATCCTCCTCGTCTTCCTCATCATTTGCTATCTCCTCGAACTCTTCACCAGCAGCTCTCCTCTCTATCATATCTCTCACTATACCTTGAACCCTCAAGGGAGTAATCAAACCATCATATCGGTGTCCAATTTTGCATCAGGGTCATCCATTGCATTAGGGTATAGCGGTGGTTTCATCCCAAAAGCTCTAAAGAGATCACGAGAGTGCGTACGAATGAAAAGAGTCATTCTCTCGGATTCACCATCTGCATGCTGATTTAGTGAAGCAACTTGATCATTGAGAAACTTAATCTCTTCATCTTTGGTATCCAAAGCTGTGTCATGACTTTTCTTTAGCAAAACAAATTCCTCCTTATTCTTCAAGCTCAACTCTAACTCCGAGACCAACTCGGTTTGAGTCTTCAAATCCGCAAAATAAGTATCTCGTTCATGAATAGCATCTTTGAGTTGCTTTCTCAAGTCAGCTTCTGTATCTGTTTAAAACAAAAGATTATCAGCTCCAAGACATCACAAACACAATCAAGCCAACCATAGAATACACTTTAACCCAGCCTTATCTTACTGTTGTTCTTCACGAGCTCAGCAGAAAGATCATATTTTTCATGACGGATGCTCACCAGCACTCCGTCAAGACGAAAAATCTCTTTTCCCCGTGCTCTATACAGGTTCAACAGGTATATGCCATGACGATAAGACTGCACAACAAGGTAGCATTAACAACAGCTGAGGCAAGTAAAACCTTCAAGTTTCTCAAAGGAGAACGCTTACCGCTTCCAAGAAAGCTTGATTGTTAGCCCACTCCGAATCAAACTTCTCGCCATCCCACTCTACAGCAAAAGCTCGAGATATAAAATTCGAAAGGCTCGCATCGAGATGGCTTTTCAAAGGATTCTTCGCACAAGCTTTCAAGTGATCAGCAATATCTAGGGCAAAAGGACCAGCTCGAGAACAACTCTCTAAAAACTTCTCGATCTCATCTTCAGAATAAGCCCGACGAGAAAAACTCAAAGGCACAGAGGGATCATCAAACAAACTAATTAGGACTTATATTTATAACCCTTTTACAAAATTGCTCAAGTACTCTATATAGTGTGACATAGCTTGAACCTCTCCCGTTTGCATTTAATTAAGAAAAGAAAATCCTTGTGACTAACTTCTTGGATGCTTGCTGAAACAGGTCTACACGAACCTTGAGGGAGAAAAGTCACACGTAGTAAACACAGGATGGGCTATGTTGGCTCTCATTGTAGCTCGTCAGGTATGTGTTGTATATTGCTAATTACTATAACTACATACTTGAGTTACCTGTATCGTGAGTAATCTCCTGAATATTTTGCGCAGGCCGAGAGAGACGCAACTCCGCTGCATCGTGCAGCATAGGTGCTGATAAACTTGCAAATCGAGAATGGTGATTTTCCCCAAGAGGTAACTCTTCCGCATTCCAACTTGTCATGTTTAATTGGTTATGACGAACGTCAGCGACAGAGACACCGTAAATTGGTCTGCGTGCATCTCTAACAAGAGCAACATTGCTTTTAGATGTATTAAGTTGGGATAGTTTCTTACGTTTGTGATCTTCTTATGTTTTTGCTTCTTATACAGACTACCATAGGAATTACCAACAGACACTGCGCGATGACTTACTCTGTTTATAGAAATATTTTCCTAATATGGGCCCTTGGAGAATACCGTTGTAGGGTATACAGGCCCAGTGAAAGAAGAAACGGAGAACTAGAAAACGAAGTCTGCATTTCTGGACAGTAGCAGATTTGCCATCAATATAACTGCATTACATAAACATATCAGAAGAGGAAAACTCAATTTGGAAACTTATTGTAATTTTGAACCTTGGTTCTCTCAGTTGATTGATAGAGACAATCACTCTACAATCAGATGATTAATAAAATTCATTCTTCGTGTAAAAAAAAAAAAAACGGCATTACTTAAATAAGGGCAGTTTTGCGATTAATATAAATATATGTATAAAAGCATTAGTCTTAGAAATCTTACGTGGAGGTTTTATTTATACCTTAATATATGAGCGTTTACACATGTGACACAAGTAAGACCTTTTTGCTAATAAATAATCTTGAGTGGTATGAGTTTCTTGTTATAATTATTTCATAAGTGGATATTTTCCTGGGGGAATGGAGCAAATACCCCTCTATTTAGATGAGCCTTCACAAATACCTTCCAAGGGGTATATCTTAAGTGGGTTATAATATCTAGAAGAAATTCCAAAATGAATTAATACCCGTTTTAAGCTCTCATATTTGTAGAGTAATCTTGACTAAATTTCTGTTAGTACCCACGATTTAGATTTCCATCGAAACTTGCTAGGGATATCTTCATTGAAGAACTGACTAAGCTGAAGAAATCACCGCTGAAATTGAAAGTTCGTCTTCTTCTTCTTCTTCTTCTTCTTTATTTTTTCAGGATTCGAATATTAAAACAGATTAAAACTTGAGAAACTAAACAGATCGATCAAGAAATCTGATTTTTAGGTTCCGATCTTTGGTAATTTCAAATTGAAATATGGAATCAAAATCAGAGGAATTGATCAAGAGATTGAGAGTGATGGATCAGGTTGTATCAAAACAGAAATAAAAACCTCTTCTTCAGAACCTAAACATTACTCATTAGTAAAATACCAAATCAAGAAACTGATCCAGTAAATAAACAATATGAACAAGGATCAAATAGATAGAAACATAGATCCAACGAGCATACTCATCCATTTTTACCTTGGAAGAGGTACTATGAAATCTCACCACAGTTCTTCAAAGTAGTCGGAGAACAAAAAATTGAAAAAGATTGGAGTTCATGATAAGGAGTTAGTGGTGTACATTTAGAGAACCGAGAGATTACAGTTTATAAATTGCTTACCATGGTTGGTGGCGAGTTGGAGAAGATGGGGAGATATACTTAAGATTCAGGAGAAAATAGAATGATAAAAGAAAAAAAGTTAAGTTAATATTGCAAGTACGGTTATTCAGCTCCATTTTGACAGTTATACTGCAAGTCAAATTGAAAGAATTTACATCAATAAAGAAGATGAAGACAAATTCATCTGGAGACTTACAACTCATGGTTCCTCACTGAAATATGGCTGGAGAATCCTCAAAACTTGATGAATCATTCAGTTTATAACATATTCTTCAGGGAAGTTACGGTATGAGCATAACTCATGATTTCAGCAAAAGTTCTTTTTTTCTTCTTTATGACTCATTTGCATAGATTGACATTGACAACTTGTATAACATTGTTCCTAATGCGAGTCATGTTTGATATGACTTGATGTGAGAAATTAAATTCCTCTTTGAGCTATTTAATTTCTACTAAAAGATACAAGAAATATTTTGAGTTTCTTAAAAATATTTCCCTCTCATAATATGGTTAAATATATCATACCGTTAAACAGAAATACAACTATATCCTCTCCGTTAGTTTTCCCATCCGAAATCCTGAAAAACAAAAAGCGTTGCCACGTAACATAAATTTACACCCTACATTAGACAAACCTGCCCTTGTCGTTTAACCCTAAAGAGGAAGAACAAGGAGGTGTTAAAGAGGAAGAAGAAGGAGATGCGGCTGAAAAGAGAAACAAACGAAAAAGAGAGCCGACAAAAATGGTTTAGGTTTTCTTTCTTTAGTTTATAACCTAAGATGTCTCGCCATTATATCTACCTCGAGATGTACAATTCACTTGCATTCGATCCATCATTTCTGACCATCGGATCCTTCTCAAGTTGAATGTAATATTAACTCGAGGCTAAAAATGGTGATTTCACCATTGAAGGAATAATGTGGTAATATCATCTGATTATTTATATGTTATGGTGGGCCTCTTGTCAGTTAACTTTGAAAAAGGAGGGGATACCGAGATACACCACCAACTTTTAGTTTTCGTGAACCTAGTTGATTACTGTTGTTTGGACGATCTCACAAATCAATATTCAAATAACCTGAGTATAGTTCAGAGAACTGAACCCTAACAAGAACGTGGTTCTTGTAGATCTCAATAGAGATGGAT